>APFE031374441.1:0-13928 GCA_000404065.3 Pinus taeda | reverse complement strand
CCATTAATGGATGCCATTGGGAAATATGAGAACTCTCACCATTGATGACAATGAGAGTCAAGATGCCCAAACACATCTTGCTAGGTACGAATGAATTTGTCGATGTCGAGTCACCTAGAAGATCTAATGAACAAGGGACATTAATGTATTCCCATTGTTTGTCAGCATGAGGACTTGCCATTAAGGCATGCAAGCCTCAAGGTGTTTTTACAAAGAACTTAGACTTGAAGGACTATGGATTCAATAATTTGCATTGAAATAGAGCTTATTTGCGGAATGAAAATGACAGGAAATGAAAGACGAAAATGGAAGGTGGGAATGGAGAGCAGAAATGGCAATGGGTAATAAGCATGTGAATGAGCCTCTTGATTTTATTTGTGGATTATGAATGGACAAAAAGAGATGGAAATTGTATATGAATGTAAATGGAAAGTATGAAGTGAAATGAGGTGAGTGGTTTATTATGAGGTATGAATGTGATGGAGACAATAGTATTTGAAAGTTTTTCAAGTGTTTGGATCTGATTTTGCATCAACATATTTCCTCTTTGTTTTTGATCATCCTCTTATGAAACAAAATGGTCTCTTAGAGAGACACCATTCTCTTGTAGTAATTTGTCCTTCCTTTTGGAACCTGCAAAAAAAAATAATACTTCTTCTGCAATGGAATCTAAGATTATCAAAGGAGAGAGGTGATCAATCTCTATAGTTACGATATTTAAACGCAAAACTAAGAATTTGTATTAATGAAACAAGTCTTCAAAGGAAAAATCAAAAGAATTTATACCTGCTTTCGAATTGGTGCCCCAAGTTGAATGTTGCTTCTTTTCAGCAATTTATTTCATTATTTACCATTTCAAACTCTAACGATGGGTTTCTCATTATATAGATCTTGTTGAGATCTTTCCAATGGTACTTAAATCATCAAAATCTGATTTCGTATGAAAAAGTTACGCTGATTTGAACAATGAGGTTTTTTCAGTCTGCGGACTTGGACTTCAGTTGCAGAGTGTGCACGGTTTCTATAGCTAAAAATATTGAATACAAAGTTAGCCATTCATCTTTCATAATCAGTCCAAAATTAATCAATACCTTCATAAAAGTAAGCAAATAACTTATTCATTTCATTGATTCAAAATTATTATTTTTTTCTTGACATGCAGCGACTTAGTGTGGCGACTCAATGTGGCGACTTAGTAATAACACCCAACTTGACTTCGAATTGGATCAAATGAATAGGACACCATCCATGTACTGACATTCCCCCAGCTACCCATGTGGCTTGTTTTGCTTAATGACGCCTGCAACCTAGAGTTTAACAAAAACAGATACGGAAAGTTGAACCAACTGCGGAAAGTGGCTGAAACAGTCAACCATCAGTTTTATGCCTATTTTGGATACTTGTGTCGTGCATAGCTTTTTATCTCTTCCGCACTTTCTTATGGAGTTTCTGCAACCTTAAAATTAAGTGATTCATCTTTAAAAAGAAGATTTTTATTTGAAACAAAACCAACCAAAATGATATTGATCCCTTCTCTTAACTGAAAATGCAAGTGTTACTACACAATAAGCCCTAGGCTTCCCATATAAACAGCAGATAAATTCTGATAAATAATCAAGGATACCAAGGTCATGCTTAATAATAACATCGTTGTCTGGCCTGAGCAAGGACTGGACTTATTTGTGCAGCTTCATGTTGCAATGATACGCTATTTTGAATCCAGGTATGCATATACTGCCCATAACTCATGTTTAAGACAACTCCCAGGAATATTAGATGACGATTCTGAAAAATAACAATACCAACTACTTGCATGGGATTCATTCCACTTCGTGGCATACGTAAAGTAGCCAACTCCCATAAAATCACAGCAAATCTAAAACTCTGGAGCATGGAAATAAAGAAAAGAGTTATGTGTATTTTTTATTTTTATTTTTTTTTTAATACATATAATCAGCCATAACTAATGTACGAGTCAGGAGAGAAGCTGCTATATATTAAAGTCAAGATTGAATGTTACTCCATGCCATGTCTATAAATCGGCTGTGAAGAGTCGTACCCAACGAAATCACGTAATGGAATTAACACTAAACATAACCGTCTTCAATTAGAACTATTGTTAACAGGCATGTGATGAAGTATGGTTTCATTAAGGATTGGAGATGTGTAACTAGGAGTTGAATACCACTGCACAGTTGATACCCAAATTGGAATTGCCTACCCCAGATAGCCGAATTAAATCAAACATCAAACTATCAGTTCATCAATTGAAATTCTGTGTTCTTCTCTCGCGGCAGGCAAAAATGCACTCCAAAGAACCAAGGATTTCGCTCAAACCGCCAAGAATTTCTTAAAATGGTCTCTGGGTTATCTAATTGACCCTGCTGGAAAAAAACCCATGTTTTATTTTTTCTAGATTCATCTCTGTTTGGCCAAATCGTGCATTTGAAGTTAGAAATTTTTCTTTGTTTTACGTTTTTCTGAGTTAATGTTTTCACTGTTTTGCCTTTTATGAATTTGTTGCATTTGGCCTTAAGATCAATCTCACAGGGGGAAAAATTGTTTTCAGATGTAATTACAGTGTACGACCTAGTGAATTTTAGTGATATATCCTCCATGGATTGGGCAAGTTGTGCCAATTCCTATGTCACTCATATTTTAGCGAGTAAAGCGTCGAGCATCCTATGAGAACAAAAAGTGTTGAAGGAAAACTGTAGATCCTTGGTTTCTTCAGCGTGGACCCTATTTTTTTTTATGATAGTGATTCAACCAGTCATCCCAAGTTATTCTCAAGGAAATGGAGTTTAACATCAAATTTTGAATACAAGTAAAATGTCCTTGGTATATGCTTTGTGGAAGACACTATTACTCTGAAGTCTCTGATGGTTCAAAGACAAGAATTGTTGACAAAGGAAGAGGTGATGTGGCACTTAAATCTGGATCGCTAAAGCTTACAGCAATACAAGATATTTTCATAAGTTTGCTACGTATTGAATGAATCTTAACACAATCTGGAAAGTTGTCAATCAGGAGGGTATTTTAGTCAAGTTTTTCAAAGAAACGTGAAGGCTAGGAGAATTCATTGTATTTGCAACAATTTTTTTTTTTTTTTTTTAAGAATCAACTAGATGCTTTATTTAGGAGATGCTCAGGCTTATCCAATGAAGCCTAGGAAACGAAGGATGGGCTTAAGTCCATTTTGGAAGGCAGCAAAGGCTTCGAGGTAAATGAATTGAAATCAGGACTTTGACTGAGGTCTTAGGCTGGTTTTTTATTGATCTGAGCTGGGTGAGTAGGATAGGATCCATGTCGGGACAATTCTGGAGATGCCCATGTGGTCGGTTTCTTCATAGGACACCTGTAACCTACTAAACCTTGAAATCGGCTGCAGAATTCTCAACTAGCTGCGGAATCAGGCCACATTCCGCAGCTAAGTTGCAAAACCTTATTAAAACAGGATACAGTGTTTTGAGGACTACTATAAATCATAATCAGTCAATTTTGGACAATTTGAACCTATCAAAGCAGTTGGGTTTCAATTTTTTTTTTTTTTTTGAATCAATTGAAATGATGAAGTTTATTTTGTCTCCTCTTTTTTTTTAACATAACAATTCTTTTTCTGATTCTCCAGATCACACAAAGTGCAGGAGGAGAGCATACTCAAGAATTATTAATTTTTTTATTTTTTTTTACATAAAAATCATTTTTCTGATTCTCTAGATCACACAAGGTGCAGGAGGAGAGCATACTCAAGAATTATTAATTTTTTTTTAGATGTAAGAAATAAGGTCTCCTAATTACACTTCCCCAGCAACAGCGCCAAAAATGTCTAGTCAATTTAACGTCTTAAATTTCTCTACATAAATTATCAATTCGGGTATCGTAAACTGATGAAGTGTGGTGCATCATATGTGCTTAGTTAACCTTTTTCTTACTTCGTTGTTTTATAGATTTTATTTTGTTTTGGGGTTTTGTTTTTGTTGGTTTCCTAAAGTGTCTAATGCAAATGGAAATCATATTCTAAGGTCTTAAAAATACTTTTAAAGGTCAAGTATGGATGTAGATTTCAAGACAAGGTTTATGTCCCTAATGGTAACTTCTAAAACTTATCACGTCAAAAGATCTCAAAACATGTTATTGATGGAATTAGTACTTAAACAAAAGTGTAAATATGCAGCTACTTAAATCAAACAAAAGATAAAATATTGACCATGAAATCATTGCCTCTGCTGCTTGTCTCAATATGGAAATAAAAGTTAAGCTATTGCACTCAAAGAAATCAAAAAATTGCAAGTAAATTAAAGCTAAAATCAATTACATCAACTCATATTCTGACCCTTCGCCATTAGTCTCGCTATGGATTTCGGAGGTAATCATAAACAACTTGAGCAATCCAATATCTATTTGTAGAAAAGTAAACTTAAAATAAAATTACATCAACTCATATTCTGGCCCCTCGCCATTAGTCTCGCTATGGCTTTCAGAGGTAATCATAAACAACTTGAGCAATCTGATATCTATTTGCAGAAAAGTAAGACTAATATCAAATTACACACTCATATTTCAATCCCTCACCATTAGTCTCGCTATGGCTTTCGGAGTTAACTTTCAATGAAATGAGCAATCCAATATCTGTAAACTAAAATCAAATCACAACATTCATATTTCGATCCCTTGCCAGTTAGTCTCGCTATGACATTCGGAGGTAACCGTCAATGACATGAGTGAATTGATTTCTTAACTAACTTAACAAAGCAAATGAACAAGACTGAAATCAAACCATAACTGAAATTGAAAAGCTAAAAAAAACAAGGTCAGTAGAGAGGCAAATCTCATGTCACTATTTGATGCAAAAACATGTAAAGAAAAACTAATCTACAATCAACAGGTTGAACACACTTACATGAATTAAAATTGCATGAATGGAAAATCTGATCTATCAAACTTGAAAGCAATCAAATGACATAAAATGAAATCAAAGCAAAATTACAAAATGAAATCTACTCTACCTTACATTCTAATGTGCTCTATGATATCTACTTCACATCTCCTTCCACGTTGAGAACATCAAAGCTTTATTCAAATTCTTCAAAATCACAAAGTATAACAAAGCTCTCCAAAGCTTTCAAAAGCCATCAAGGAAGAACTACAAACTCCAAGCTAAAGAACTAAAAGCCAAGCCAAGCTAGCTAACAAATGAAGAAGAGAAACCTCCTATTTATACAAAAAGATGAGAAGCCATCTCATTAATTAGAGTCCATGAATCTCTCCCTCTACCTCTAGAGTCCTAATCAAAATAGGAACTGATAAGACACATGTCTTCTTAGAGTTACAATACAATTAGGAGATGTGACACATATCCTCATGATCCCATGATTCTTTCCACTCAAATTCGAATTTGGCCTTAGAGTGCCACATAAGGGTCTTCTAGAAGCCTCCTTTCAACCTACACATGTCAACAATCTCAACCCATTTGTTAGGTATAAGCTTATGCACATTATTTCCTAATTTTTTAACCACAAATTCACTTAAAAGGCTTAGAATTAATAAAGATATTGGAAAAACATAAATGTGGCGCAATGATAATGAAAGTGGGATGAATGTGGTGACATAGTAGTGAAATGGAGGTGAAATGGAGGTGAAATAATGGACATAATAGTGAAAGTGTAATGGAAATGAATGACATTTTCAAGACTCAACATATGCTAGGGCCTATTCGGTAGCTACTATGGATAAAGCATTAGAAGTTAGCACTTTACGAAAAGAAAAAGATCAGGCAATTGTTTCATTGGAGGCACATGTATCCGAAAAATAGCAGAGGATAGAGCAATTAGAACAGTTGTTAGAAACACATCAGCAAGTAAACAACCAACTAAATGAGGAATTGCTTAAGGAGAAGCAGAGGATAGACCAAAGTGCAGTGAAAAAACAAAAGGAATTATCCACAACATTGGCCAAGTTGAAGACAATGAATGAACAAATGAGTAAAACAAAAGATGAGCAAATCACTCAACTATCACAATAGGTAGAAAAGTTCAAGATTTTTCCTAAACCAATAGAATTCAGGTCCGAAGCTATTTAGATCAATAAGGCATTGATTAAGTAGTTAAATTTACTATGTCATAATATTTCCCTTGCTGAGCCCCTCTGTGGGATTTCTTCATCAATGATTGACAAATCAGTTCACACCATGAAGAATTTGGAACAGGCCAATGAGACTTTAGCAAACTTTCTGGCATAGCAAGAAACCAGTGAAGGACAAGCTGTAAATCTACCTAAAATTCTAGAGTCACACAAGGAGATTCTTTTCCTAGAATGACAGACACAATTAATGAAAGCAGAAAAGGAAACTTCAAGATGTAGATTAGCAACTAGTAATTTGATTGAGTTAATTAATGATACTCTTTATCTATCTAATCTGATTTCACAGTGCACTCCAGGTAAACTACCATCAGCCAAAACATTGGAATAGACATGTAAACAAGAATTAGACAAGAAGAAGCGATTAATCGCAGGCATCCAAAATTTAACTTGGGACACCTTTTCGTTCTTCCTAGTTAAACCATACAGTCAAAGGGCAGCACTAAAATGCTTAACCGACGCAATCGGTTACATGATTCCTGAAATTCATGATGCTACGTATTCAGCTCAACTACATTCTCATCTGAGTCACCCTCCAGAATTGCCACCAATGCTTGCTATCTGCCAGCTCAAGCCAAAGGATGATCAGCCGAAACAGTGAATCAATCTACTGACTGCAAGCAGGCCTATTGTAAGGCGATCTTTATGATTTGGTTATACCAGTTAATAGCATTTTTATTTCATAATCAGTTAGCTTAGATAGTATTTATAGACCCTTTCATGTCTTTAGAAAGAGTCCTCAATTTTTGTATAAAACTTGGATCGGGAGTCACACTGTTGTGGTTCTGATATATATATTTTTTATAAAGACGGGGCCTATATTCTAAATGTTAGTGAAGAATTCTTTGATGAGATATGCACTATTGATTTTTATGAGAGTATTTCTAAGCTACAAGATGGAATCTGAATGCGATTGATATCGGGAGGGATCCAAATTACATATGGTACTATTATCTATGTCTTTACTCCATTCTTTTATATGAATCGACATTTATTCAATCTTGCTATCATTGGATATATGTATGTGTTTTAACAACAATCCTTATACTTATCACTATTGAATATTTAAGGAGTGTTATTCTTTCAAACATATTTATGTCAATGATATATGAAGAATAATGTAATAATGCTTTAATGATTACTTTGTTCAACTACTTGAACAAATTAATTATCATATGAATGAATGTCTTTGTTTATCAATAGAGTCATCTATATGCCTATTTGTAGATAAAGATCATCAAAAGTTACACTAAAGTGGAAATTTCCCGGGATAGATTAATTGTTTATAATCTTACATTTTAGAATAAATTATTCACCATTATCATTAGATAATAGATAATCAACCACTTGTCCATCCTATTTACAAACCATTGGGAAACTGGTCCCATTATATCCAGTTGGAGCCACCACATCAAACGGAAAAGGAGCTACCTTTAAGGTCCTGACCGGGTGGTTTTCCCCGATGTTGATGCAGCGATTTTCGAGGCATCAACATTATGGTAAAGAGTTTTATGGATTTATGCAACCATTGAAGAAGTGGAGACATTACCTGATGTCTAAATATTTTATACTTTATTCAGACAATCATGCATTGCAGTACATTATGGAAACATGAAACTCAACTAGAAACATGCCAAATGGGTAGAGTATCTTCAAGGTTTTAATTTTGGCTTGAAGCATGTAAATGGCCAATCAAACAAAGTAGCAGATGCCTTAAATAGAAGAAACATACTACTTCAAGAAAGTCAAATCCAAGTGTTGGGTTTTGATTTTCTTAAGGAATTGTATGAAAAGGACTTAGATTTTAAAGAGGCATTTGAAGCTTGTAAAAATCCTGTTTTATTAGACAAAAGTAAGTTGCTTGACTATTCCTTGCAAGATGGCTTGTTGTTTAAAAGAAATTAGCCATGCATACCAAAATTTTCTATGAGAGAAAATATAATCAAGGAGAAACATAGTCATGGACTTGCAGGATATGGTAAGCATGGATTTTGTTTTGGGCTTGCCAAAGACTCAAAGAGGAAATGGTTCAATTTATGTTGTAATTGAAATATTTTCAAAAATGGCACATTTTATTCCATGTTTTAAAACCAGTGATGCTACTCACAATGCTAATCTGTTCTTTAAAGAGATAGTAAGATTGCATGGGTTACCTAAGAGTATTTTTTCAGATAGAGACTCAAAATTTGTTGGACATTTTTGGAGGACATTGTGGAAGAAGCTTGGAACTAAACTGAGTTTTAGTTCTACTTATCATCCTCAGATGGATGGACATACTGAAATTGTAAACAGAAGCTTGGGTAATCTTCTGAGAAGTCTTACAGGTGAACATCCAAAATGATGGGATCAAGTATTGGCACAAGCTGAATATGCATATAATGACTCTCCTAACAGGAGTACAGGGCAGAGTCCATTCCACATAGTTTATGGAATGCATCCAAGGGGAGTGTTTGCATCAATAAATATGGGAAAAGCTAAGATGAGAAGTGCTGGAGGGGAAGATTTTGCTTCAGAAATGCAAGCAATACATGAACAGGTAAAACAACAGTTACATGATAGCAACATATATTACAAAAGCAGAGTAGACTTAAGAAGGAGATAAGTTAACTTTGAAGTTGGAGAGATGTTTTTAGCACACTTGAGGAAGGAAATATTTCCTAAAAAACAGTATAACAAATTAAAGTTAAAGAAAATTGGAGCATGCCGAGTACTAAGAAATTTTTTTGCAAATGCATATGAAATTGAATTACCGTATGATATTAGAATATCTCCAATTTTCAATGTTGCTGATTTGTATAGGTATGAAGGTGAAAATGGAGATGACTGTAAGTTTTAACCCTGTATAGAAATTACCTGCATATGAATTCTAAAACACATAAAATAAAAAATGCAAGAGCATAACACATAAAAGACATATACACAAATATTTTCCCGTGGATCCCAAAACCGGGACTACCAGCTTGATTTTTCATTATGTTCCTTTCAATGTTACAATAAATATTTATACATGTCGAAGCATCTAATACCATGGAATCAAAACCATCGCATCCAATACCATGGACTGAAAACCATTGTGTCCAAAAAAACATGTGTGAAAAGCATGCACAAAACCATAGGTGGGTCCGCCTAACCTAACATACGGTCCATAACCAAAATTTTCCGAGGCATCACCCCATAAGGTGGGGTTACAGGTGCCCCTCAAACCCCCAGTGACCTCCCACTATGCAACAAACGGGGGGCTCCGCCTCCCTTCTAAGCCTCAGTTAACTACATGGGCTATTCGTGGAAAGAATATAATACAACCCAACATTGACACAACAGACGACCAAGAGAAACAAGAAACTGATTGGGTAAAATAGCTACCTACAGCAAAGGAATTGTAGCCAGAGAGGATTTTGGACAAGAAACTATTAAATAAGACAAGGGGACGGGAGTGTTTTCAGTATTTGATAAAGTCGAAAGATCAACCAACTGGGTAACAGATGCTACACTACAGAAATTGGCAGTTATGTAGAAGAGCTCATGGATAGGATCCATAAAGAATTTTTCCCTCAGGAGTCTGATGCAGGAGCATGAGGCTTAAAGGCAAAAGCCTTTGTATTATTCCAAAAATCCAAAAAAAGTTAGAAGTAAAGGAGTGGGGTCCTTTAGCTATCAATTTTAAAAGTTTTCTAGATAGCATTTAGACTAGAATCTAGGATATAAATTATCATGTAATAAATTCAAGTAGTTAGATGTAGTGGAGATTCTCGAGGATAATATCATGTAGATTAGATAGGATTAGTTAGTGTGGTCCTTTGATTTAGGACCTAGTTGTTAATTGAAACACTACTTATGTAAGTTCTGAATCATGATAAATGGATTTTGACTGATTTGACTTGTTTTGCCATATATAAGATTTAGTTGTAGAAAATATTACTCTGTGTCTTTCTGTGTAGATTTGGTCAATCCTGAAGGTGTTGCATCCCTTTGTAATATCACCATGTTTTGTTGAATTTCTTGTTTAATTCTAAAAAGTTATAGTATTGTGTAATCGACTTTAATTCTCTTTTTGCATGTATTACGAACTTTGGAGTTTGAAGGTATATGGTTCCTTGATTGAGCTTGAAATACTGCATTCATCTTAAGCCATTGATCTTAATTTCAATGCCTTACAACCAGTCCACAATGGGGTTACCCTGGTGTTAACTCGTGGTTTATTTGAA
Source organism: Pinus taeda (assembly GCA_000404065.3). Classification (NCBI taxonomy): domain Eukaryota; kingdom Viridiplantae; phylum Streptophyta; class Pinopsida; order Pinales; family Pinaceae; genus Pinus; species Pinus taeda. Next base: position 3,582 of record APFE031374441.1, on the reverse strand, counting down.
GTCTCTGCAAGTCGGAGGATCCAGTGGCCTTCGTTATTCGATGGATATCAGATAAAGAATTGTGTGGGTGTTAACTCCTGAACCGAACCTGACGTTGACTATATTACAGTCTATAAACCCCATCGGGTCCATCCTAAGGAATTAAGCACGTGGAAAAAGCCAGACCCGAACTTCTGTAGACCAAGTGTTTATAAACCTCATCGGGTCCCTATGGTCGGTTAACGGCCACACAAATTATTTGAGTGATGAGACGGTGGCTGTTGGATCACTATGGTGGTTGACTGTTCGATCAACCTCGCATTGCTTAGTCAAAAGTAAGTAAACCTTGTCAAATATTTTTGTGATTGTGATTTTGCAGAGGTTTAGCAAGTTTATAAGGCTCATCGTGTTGGGTAAATTTTAAGCGGTTCCGCTAGGTTAGTGGAATAGATAACTTAGAGATAGATTAGCGATACTCCACGGGAAAATGAAGAAGGGGCCCAACCTAAATTAGAAGAGATTGTGTCTGGTTTTGAATGTTTGTCAATAACGCCTGCACCCCAGCCACCAAAATATAATGCAAAAAGTAGAGGCAAAAACAATTGTTACATATTCATGTCCTTCACCTAGAGACGATCTCATAGAAATTGAAACATCTGCTTAGTGAATGTCTTGGTGAATATGTTGGAAGTATACTTAAAACTGGGATAGTATTGTAGATCAATGATCCCATAATGAATCAATTCTTTATTGAAGTGCATGTGGATCTCAATATGTTTCATCTGTTACTGCTGCACTAGATCTCTGCAAAAATTTAGTGTGCTCTCATTATCACAGCAAAAGGTAGTCGAATGATGGAGACTAATACCAAGCTTAGAAAGGAAATGTTGTAGCCAAATGGACTGAATAGTGGAAATGACTACTCCTCTATACTTAGCCTCTGCTGATGATAAAGCAATGGAAATTTGCTTCTTGCTTGATCAACAAATTAGGTCGGATCCCAAACTAGGTACATAACCAGAGGTGGACTTGCGATTAAGGTAGTCATCATGCCAATCTGAATCCATGAACCCAATGAGATCCATAGAACAATTTGTTGCATAATGAATCCCATAAGTTATTGTCTCCTATACATATCGAAGCATGCACTTTGTAGCCTTCTAGTGTAACTCACGCGATTCCTACACGTATATAGAAACTGCTCTTATGACATATGAGATATTAAGAGGAGAGTGAGTGAGATAAATAAGACTCCTCACCAGGTAAAGATACAATGAACAATCGACCAATGGTGTGTCTTTGGCATTCTCAAGATTTATCCTTGATAAGAAAGATGTGGTTGCAGGCTTGCAATCACTCTCGTTGATATCTAGTCCAAGGAAAAAATTGTAATCCCAGAACCATGTTGGTTGATATCTAGTCCAAGGGAAAAATTTGACAATCCCATATCTATCATAGAAAATTGATTATACAATGCAGTTTTAATCTCAAGAATGGTAGAAGTTGAACTACCTATTATCAAAATATCATCTACGTAGAGTACTATGATAAAAAAGGAGTCAATTTCCTTCAAAAAAAATAAACATTGGAATCATATTTTCTATGTAAATTTTTTTAAGATAACAAGTAGGAATCCATCTTTGCATACCATTCTATAGGTGCCTGCTTGAGGCTAAAAAGAGACTTCTTTAGTTTGCATACCAAAGATTCTTTTTTCATGTATCCCTGCATCTACTCCATGCAGATTTTCTCTTCAATATCACCATGAAGAAAGGCATTATTCACATCCATATGATGCATCTCCCATCCTCTTGTTGCTACAATGGAGAAAACTAGCTGAATGGAATCTATTTTTTCCATTGGGGCAAAAATTTCATCATATTCAACGCCATGTACTTGTTGAAAACCTTTTTCCACCAACCGTGCCTTATATCGACTAACTTGGCCATCTGTTGCTTTCTTGGTTTGGTAAACCCCACCTAAATAGTTTACGATTGGAAGTTAGCGGAACTAGGTCCAAGTCTGGTTCTCAATGAGAGTGTTGTATTCCCTATACACACTTTCTTCCCATTTAAGATGCCCAACTACTTTTGCATAAGTTTGTGGATAAGATGCATGCATCATATAAGCATACATGGTCATGCATGGCTCCATAGCTAAGAGTGCTCATGGAACTTCCTCAAAAAGATTTATAGTGGTAAGATCATTTAAGAGATCACTCATGCTATGCCATTTTGAGTAATAGTTTGATGAGTGTGAAGTTAAGAACTCGTTGATCTTCTTATAGTGTAAAATAAAATGACAAGTGTTGAATCATTTTTTTATGCAAATACTAATCATATTGCTTGAGATTGTAAGTATTTTTGGGAAGGATGATGATTCATCCTATATCATGTAGTTTGATGATCACAGTTCAAGTTGTGCACCAATTTTTTAAATAATTTGTTAAATTAATAAAATATATATATCTATGATTTTAATATTTTATATTGTTATATCTTTTAAATATAGCAAGTCACGTTTTGAGTGATTTATAATTCTCACAATATTTGTTTTCTCTTTCCTTCTTTAGTTAAGGATTTCTACTTGTAATCAAGTGGTTAATCAAGGTGGTTAGAACACAACAAGAAGATTCTCTCTTCTCCCAAACTTCTAGGTTGTTTTAGGATTAATGCACAATTGGGCTTGTGGTTTTAGAGTCTAGACTTTAAATCTAAGTACAAGTACATTTTTACTAACAAGTACATGAATTCCTATTGTATGAATAATTCTTATAAGTTTTTGAACTTTTTTAAGCACTTTTCCTTAACAGTAGAGCCCTGGCTTCCTTGATGCTTATTGGGTGGGGCATTGGTTGAGTTATGCTTATGCATCCCATGGCCTCATTGGATGGAATCATATTAAATGATTTAATGAATAGATTTACGTAATGAAAATGAGATATAACTTACCTATGTGTTTACGTATTACCTGCCCACCTAGAGTCAAGACTTAGACTATTTCGTTTGGATGAATGAAACACTCAATGAGTCGGATAGAGATAGACATTGAGGGAAAAAGTAGGCCATATCAAGCTTCCAACAGTGGAAAACAAACCAGATTGGGATGGGCTCCATCTACCAAACCGGGTGACAATTTGATATGGGGATCTTATTGCTCCGCACCTCACCCCTCCACGCCTGGCCTTTATATATGTTCTTTCTCCATACTACTTATGTCATATCGGGCCTTTATAAATATGATTTTTGGATATAAGATGCACCCCTTTTCAATATGCTGGCCTACTGAAGCCATACCTCTAACGTCAAGTTTCCACCAATAATCTATCCATTAAAGATGGACCATCGCCTAAACTAGACCTGCTTGGAAAAGATTGAAGGACCTTAGTATGGCTTTATGCCTAAATCTATCTCGCTTCATTAGTCTATGTATATTAGTTATCAAATTGAGTATGGCCAACCTTAGTTACCAGAATGAGTATGGCTTTGTTGTATCAATCCATCACGGAAGTCCATGTACGCAGGCAGATAAAATTGATAACGTGTGTATGTAGTGTTAACACCCAGGTTGTCCTCTTTGACTCCCAAGAGGATACGGCCGGGG
>APFE031374439.1:0-11295 GCA_000404065.3 Pinus taeda | reverse complement strand
CTCACTCTTCATGCTTATACAGATGCAGATTGGGCTGGAAGCGTGGATGAAAGAAAAAGCACTAGTGGTGGTGCATTCTTTATGGGTTCCAGATTAGTATCTTGGTTCAGCAAGAAACGGAGTTCTATTGCATTATCTACAGCTGAAGCAGAATATGTGGCTATTGCATCCTGTTGCACTCAACTCCTTTGGATGATGAAAACCTTGCATGATTTTCAAATCACTTGTACACCACCTATCTCCATCTTATGTGATAATACAAGTGCAATTAGCATTTCAAAGAACTGAGTCATGCATTCAAAGACCAAGCACATACCGATCAAGTATTATTTTTTCTGGGAACAAGTGCTGGAACAAAAGGTAAATTAGAATATGTTCCCTCCAAGGAACAAGTTGCTGATATTTCCACCAAACCATTGCCTAGGGAGACATTTGAATACCTCAGACAGAAGCTGGGGGTTGTTGATGCATCATCCTGCTGTTGAATCTTGTCTATTGTTCGCAGGTGGATACACGTACATTTGCCGGTCTATGTGGGTCGAATGGGTATATCAGAGATCATCTGGCACAGGTTCAGGGGGAGCATATATTCTTCTAATAATGCATTGTTGGCATTATCTTAGAAGTCCTTGGTTTGATTTTTCAAGAGTTTTCTGGTGGAGTAGATCAATGTGTGCCGGTCTAAAGGTTGATTTTGCTGATAGTTGTTCTTGTCTCTATTTCATGTACTTCTTTTCATATCAAGGTCATGTAACGGCCTATTTTGGTTTCCCCACTATGCCTGGGATGAATGAGTTTTGTCTACCTTGTGTATTCCCACTTGGATGGGAGATGGATGTATGTATGAGTCTTGATGATAGGAAGGTTACGTATAATGTATGGAGTCATGTTCTTTCTTGTAGAACATCTTTTTGCAGACAGCATTTCAGCACAAAGCATATACAAAGGGGGTGCTCGTTCAGAGTTTTCAGCAGGTACTCAGGGGGAGTATGGTAGTCTGCCCCTTTGCCCTTGATGTCAAAGGGGGAGAGTGATTGGTTGTTGTTGCCATCAAGTCCAAAGGGTGAGATTGTTGGCATTATGATACATATGTTGTACTTGATGGCAACCCACTCATCTCAGATGAAAAATTATAGTGTAGCAAAGTTATTTTTTGGTTCACAGACTTTCGCACAGAGAAAAGTTCACGTACTTTCATGCAGAAAAAAAGTTCCTTTCATGAAGAGAAAATTTCACGCACTTTCATGCAAAGAAAAGTTCCTTTCATGCAGAGAAAAGTTCACGCACTTTCATGTAGAGAAAAGTTCCTTTCACGCAGAGAAAAGTTCACACACTTTCATGCAGAAAAAAGTTCCTTTCGTGAAGAGAAAAGTTCCCGCACTTTCATGCAGAGAAAATTTCACGCACTTTCATGTAGAGAAAAGCGCACACACATGGGAAATCTTATGGTTGGTCCATGGTATTAGTCCGACAGTTTTTTGATCCTATGGTTTTGGTCCGTGGTATTACATCCAAAAGTGTTGATCCCAAGTATTGGGTCCATGGTATTAAATTGTTATGGTTTTTGGTCTGTGGTATTGTGAAAGGCCTAAGGCTATAAAAGTGGAAGGAGATCATTTGGCAAGGCATCTTTTGAATCATTGAATATCTGATAAAGTGCTAGATCTCGAATACTGTGATTGGGTTATGGTGCAGATCTGCATTTGAATGAAGAAGAAACCTGAGCGCAAGGAGAAGGATAAGTTCTATTGATGGGTCAAAATATTAAGGCTGGAATAGTGGTATATTTATATGATTTTGATCTGTGATATGTGGAGCACACTTGATCTATAAATCTGATAATCTGGGTTAACTAATATCTGAATGTTTGAAAGAATGAATTTATAGATCTGTATGCAGGTTTCTGAATAGTGAAGTAGCGTACATCTCTTGATTTATGTTCTAGGTGCTTTCGTTTATTGCTACAGTGTTTTGGGTTCAGAAGTGGGGTGTGATTACTGTTATTATGATCTGGGTACAGTTGTCAGAGAAGTGTTTATTTTGATTCAGTTTTGATTGGTGAAAAGGTGATTGGTTGATGCAGAAATTCTTGATGTTTGATTGATGTTATTTGTGGATCGAGTCTAAAAATTTATGAAACGTGGTCCTTGGAAAGAAGATAAGGTTGTAGTCTTCTGCAGGTAGCAGCCTGCATACTAGTATCTCAACTAGTACAAGAACTAAGTTGGTTGTAGCTCCCTTCCAGGAGAAGCTGGAAAATGAGAGAGGGTTGTAGCTCTCTGCAGGTAGCAGCCTGCATATAGGTAAAGGACTGCACCAGTCCAGAATCATTGTAAAAAGAAGTTTCTAATTGAAAAGATAGAGACATATTGCAGTAGGTGGTTTTCACCCACATTGGGTTTCCACCTTATATCTTGTGTTCTTGTGTGTGATTGTCTTCTGATCTATTTTTCTATTCCTGGTTACTGTTTATATGATCCTGATGCACAGATTAATGTTCAACATCTGTAGAATATTTTAAATTATAAGTCTGTATGGTATACGCGGGTTTCCTTATATGTAGTTGCATATATACATGGTTTTCTCTAACTGAAGTAGCGTATATGTTCTGGGTTTGAAAAAGAAAATAATTGACCAGATAATACTGATTCACCCGCCTCCTCTCAGTATTATTTCCAACAAAATTAACCCTCCATTGATGGCTACCTAAACATAATAGAAGAAATTAGCAACACAATAATGGGTAGGAGCTTGCCTTAAGAAAGAATTAGATAGCTAAGGATAACTAAAACATACACAAAGAGGGAAGTGCTAGAAACCAAATGCAAATTATTTCACAATTAATTACTAAGATTTGCATGAAATGAAAGAGGAGAGATCCAAAGCAAACATACAAGATGCATGTAATAGATCATTTCATTAACATGTAACCAATATGTAAATACTCATGAATACACAAAAAAAGAATTGGATAACCATTACAAATGCCATTAATATGTAGAAGAATCATTTCATGGAGTGAAAAATCTTCTCATTAAATGTTGATAAATCCAAGAATGTGCACTACAAACATCTCAAAATCCAATAGTGGAATGAGAGAAATTATTGCCATCTCTAAAGAACAAAACCCAGCCTCATAATCACTCTTCCTATGAGATACCAAGAGCATATGTTCTCAAAGTCTATAATGCTACAACTCTCCTAAAGTATTCAAGTGCCAAAAATCCCCTCAATGTTTCTACATAAATAGTTAAACCCTAGTCATTAAATTCATGAAAGAAAGTTAGGAAATGAGAATAATTTTTGTTTCAAGCCAACACACAATCTTAAGTAATTTTTCTCACTATCATTCATAATTTTAAAGGAATATTAGGTTTCTAAAACCTCTGCATATCTCGTTATGCCCTTCTCTAACCAAGACTTTTAAAATTAGTGGCATCATTTCTCATTAAAATAACAATATTATTTATAGTATGACCAATGGGACATAAGGGTTGTAATTTATTTGGGCACAACAACCTTCAAACAATTTCATTTCTACATGCATGAAACCACAATCAAAGTATTAGTTTGCAATATAAAATGGTTAAATGTACTACTTTATTTACTACATTGAATTGCATAATAAATATAACTTGCACTAGGAATTCAAAAGTAACTTACATCCCCAAAATGTCAAATTCATTTCCCCTTTTCATGCCAAATTTGATTAGCCATTTCATCCATTTGGTAGAAAAAGTTTGCCTAGGCTTCCTCCTATAGCCCTTGATTCAATAAGTTTATTCAAAATTAAACCATGAATAAGTTGATTTCTTTGCAAACTTGTCTTTAGAAAAGCTATCATGAAACAATTATGCTTTTAATCCATTTTTATTCTTTTTCTTTCACTCGTGGCTTAGAACACGTACCAGAGCTCAAGGCACAAGTTAGAATGGGAACCCTAGTGTACCATAGGGTAGTATGTGGTTGAAATAGTAAAAGACGCCTTATAATGGAATATCAAACTAATGTGTTCATGGAAACTAATGTGTTCATGGAGGAGTCAAGAATATTTGGAGATCTAATAGAAATCATCACTCCAACATTTATCCTTGCTTGTGGGAGCATATATCTAAGCCTAGGATCATAACATAACCTATTTTGTTGTTTTACAAAATAAATGAAAACATCTAAAATTAAATATGCATAGACATGAAATAAGTATGAAGGTGAAGCCAATAAGAAAAGTCACCATATATATAGTCTGTCTCTAAATGTCTTCCTGAATATTGATACTAAACAATACCACCAAAAGAGTAAGGAAAAATATCATATAAAAGAAACTCATGTCAATATTGAAAATTGATTCACTATTTCCAACACTAATCCACTATATTTCACTCGTATATTTAACCAAAGCTTCATCCCAATGAAATAGTTGGTAATAAATTTGTTTACCAAAACTTCATATACTAGGAAAGAGAGTACACATCCTCATGTATTCCCTCTTAACAAAAAATTTCATTTAAATCATGGCAGCTTTTAGAGTCTTGTCAAAAGATTTTTTTGAAGTTGGCTTTTCATTCTTTGCCATACCATCAAAATTACCGAGCTAAATTTCTCTTTCACTGAATCTTTTGACAGTCCATTTGTAAAATTCATGATTTTATTCTGTTGGCTTTTCATTACATGCGTTTGTGCATGACCAGATACAAAAACATAGCTTTAATGCCACAATAATTATTGATATTTTTCTTTTGTACTGTATATTTAGTTGTTGATCGCCATCAGAAATTCCTCAGACCAAGTGCCCTTTTGTAACTGACCAATGTTGTGTATCGACCATTTTACTTTGCCATGCATATAATCATTATCTTCTGCGTTTTTTTCTGCCAAGGATGACGAAACAAGGAAATCCAGTTTCTGGGAAATATCTCTCCATTGAATGGGTTAATACATAGCCTTTACAGCCATGTAGTCAAAAGTTCCTTGTCGACCCTATTGAATAATATTCTCAGACACGATGGTCATTCTCAAGTTTGAAACTCCCAATTATTCGATGACGATGTTTAATAATATGTTGATGAACAATTTTTTTAACCCAGATACTTGTCGAATGATATCACCTTCCAACAATTTCCATTGCCCCTATGTTCACCAATACAAAGCGTAGAACTATCTTCCATATTGACGGATCGATACCCGTTGTGCATTTTCAAAGACGCAATACCTTAGATATGATAGTGAAAGCATTGAGATGTTGAGATTCTATATGATGGCATTATGGTTAGTGTGTTGGTCTTGATGTCGACTTGTGTCAACTTGAAATGTGATTCTTACTATGACAACTTGGGTCAAATCATACTCTTGGTAATTGATAATGGAATCGTAGGGGTGGAGAGGTTTTATATAAATAATTAATTATGATGGTTTGACACAGTCTGGACATAGCTGGTGAAGTAATGAAACAATGTGAAAGAATTATCAATGGAAGATCTAAGTATTTTCCTCATATTTCTATCTTTTTTTTGTTGGAAATATGATCACTACTAAGAGGGGGTGGGTGAATAAGTAGTGCTAGGGTTTATACAAGTTAAAATAAATTCACCACAGTAAACCAACATAATACACCAGATCTAAAATAAGTAAATTCAACATAAACTTAAACATAAAAGCCATAATAGTTATCAAGAAAAACATATGCTAGAAGACACAAAGTTTTAAAGTGGAAACCTTCAAGGGGAGAAAAACCACCCTGCTCCTATTGTGCTACTCTAATTTTCTATTATTTGTCAAAGCAAATGTTTACATAGATTAGCTGGCCACTTCCAGCTAGGAGATATGATCCCAACTATAGTTGGTTGGCCACCACTCACTAGAAAGCCCCAACTTTATGTCAACTGTTTGCTAGCCATTACCAGCAAGAAATAGTACTCCTATCTTGGCATGCCACCACTTTCTAGAGGCCCCAACCTCCTCAACCTCTATGCAGACCTCTTTTCAAAATTTTCAGTGCCCAATATGATTTGCTCAACATGTATGCAACAAAAACATATCAAGGCATCACTATGCACTATAACTCTGTCTCCCCAATCTCCAATACTAGAAAAGGTACATTTATAATTTTCTTCTCATCATAATGGATTAAATCAAAACATTAATTACCTTCCATTCATCATAATGACCATATCAAAATAAAATAAAATTAATTAACCATCAAGATCTCACACCAAATACCATGGGAAAAATCCTTGGTAATTAGCCAAACACCTTCAACTAAAAGAACACACTCAACACTACATATCCAAACAGCTACAAATAATCAAACACATGCTACAATGTTGAAAGCAACTCCAACCAAACATTGATGGTGCCAACAAGCTCCCCCTTTAGCATTGATGTCAACCCACAATCACACTAAACTCAAATGGTTGTGTCACTCTCCCCTTTTGACATCAATGGAAAAGGGCTATGGTTGAAAAGATGATAGAAATGTCAATAATGCCAACAATCATCCACATAACTGATAAAAATGTGCATTAAACTCTCCCTAGACACATGCTAACTATAAAAAATATGACATGGCCAACATTTTCTCTTCATAAAGCACACAACAATATATGGCCAATACACACATGGAAAAAACTAATACTTGGTACCTTATGAAACAACAACAAACTATGGTCAACAATATTATCCTCATCAATTCATCATAGACCAACACCTTTTAGTTACTTATTTGAGAGCCCAATAAGTAAATTGAAACGAGAAGAACTGTTAAGGAGAGGGCCTCATCTCTAGTAGCAGTAATAAAATTTGGTCAATAATACTATCCTCATCCATTAGTAACAACACCATACTCATACAATAGACAACAACGCTCTCATCACTAGAAGTAGCAACCACACATATGCATCACAACCAGAAGTAAATCATTAACTCTACAACGCCAATAACATGACCAATACTCTCTCATCTGCAACTCCACCTCATTGACTCTACAACGCCAATAATATGACCAATACTCTCTCATCTGCAACTCCACCTGCAAGAAGTCCTGTAATCTGAAAATAATAATGCTTCGTAGTACGATATAACACCTCAAGACAATATGCTGAAAAAACATATGAAAGTGCTAGGCTCATGATCAAGAAATTCACCCTCTTTGTTCAAGTATATGAGATTTGATAGAAATATATTTACATGATAATAAGTTTTACTCATCCATGGACATACTATTCATACAACATCAAGACTGATGTATGAAAACCTCTGATCAACTAACCCAAAATACTTTAGCAACCACTATATGGATTTACAAGCATATTACAGGGCTTTATATCAACATTAATACATGGCACAAGAAACTAATACACTTTACATTCGGCTCATTACAACGCACTCACTAACACAATGATGAATCTCAACAACAAAGGACTCATCCCATAATGTATAGCTACATACAAATCTACATGATCTCATGAAATCAAAGATATCTAACAACGATTCAACCATACATAAATGGAAGCTACAAAATTAACTCAAAATTACAGGGCTTCATGGAAATATATGTATTTTGCGATATTTTCTCGATAAAACAAATATGTTAAAATCTGTTGACACCTAATTCGAAACGGATGGGTGAACTGGACAGTCACCCAAAAGATGAACTGATCCGCCATATTTATGTATATAAATGTATGTTAGCTAATGAATAAAATAATCAGTTTTCTCTCGCTCATTCATTCTGGAGTTACCCTGGCCTGACATGGTATCAGAGCACAGGTCCCAGAAATAGTTGTAACTCCTGCCTGAGAGCTGCTCAGTCTCTGACATCTCTGACATTGAAATAGCTGAAGATTGCCGCTACCTGAAGACTGCCGTTGCCTGCAATTGAAACGCCTGGAATTGGTAACATATGGAATGATTCCTGCGCTGTTACGAAGGATTAAATGTTGTATATGAAACGTTTTGGAATTTTTTCCGCTGCCTGTACTCCCAAAAGATCTATTCATTGCCTGTATTAAAATGTTTCATCCACTGCATCGAACTACGGACCTTCAAACCATTCTCATTCAAACATTCGCTGCACCTCGTTCTGAATATTCAGAATCTGATTAATATACTTCTGGAAAAGATTGGCATCCACGCCATTTTCTACATAGTTCTATTTAACAAATAGAATTGCTGATGATTTAAGCTGATGCGCCATTTTAAATATATATGACCAGATTTTGTTGCCATGAAGCCTCTCATGTGACATCGCAATACTGTAATTTACACCACTTTTTTTTGAAAATGGATCATAGACAGGTTTCTGGAAAGCCGGCCGTAGCTCATTTTGATTTAATTCTTTAAACTGTTGCTGCTCAGTGTTCGAACATTCGATGGGCCCACCTGAACATTTGCTTGGCTGTCGTAAAAGCCTGCCCTATATTTCATGGATAAAATCAAGGCGCTCCAACATTACTTTTGAGGCCACAAATTAGCGACAGTGTTTAGAAGATACAAACTATTTAAGAATTCTTTTTAAAAGGAAAATTATATACCTGTATGCATATAAAGAGTGACGGTCTTCTTAAAAGGAAAATTATATACCTGTATGCATAATGATGGCCGCTTCAAGTTGGATGTTCAAGCAAGAAAATGTTGTCCCATGAGAGACCTTTTTTCGTAGTATCCACCTCTTCAGTTGCAATATTGTGCATTCTGCGATTTCAGTTGTTTTGAATTCATAATTGAACAATCTGTTCGGCCATCCTACTCATGTTTATTATCTTAAGTTTAAGATCTATGAGTCTGGCATTTAGATCAGTGACAAGTATGCACATGGTAGCAGAATTTTGAATATGGTGATATATGTAGCAGAGTTTTAATGATTTTTTTTCCATAGAAAAATCATTTTTTAAAGCAGCGGAAGTTTTTTAAGAGTAATTTTTTTTTCCATCAGAAGTATATATCAGCAAAAGTTTTTTATATCAGCAGAAGTAACCTTTTACAGAATGCATTCAATCATCTCTATGATAGGAATAGTTCTCACTGGCAAGGAGAACTATCCTGACTGGTCCCGAATGGTACAACACACCCTCATTTTCAATGAACTGTGGAAAGGAGTGTGTGTCAGAGAAGGAGACAGTGACCCAGAAAAGCCTACATTAGACAAAGAGCTTGCCATTTGGGAAAACAAGAACAGCAAAGCGTATGCATTAATAGCAGCGTCTGTAAATAAGGAGGTGAGTCGTCACCTTACAACATGTTCAACTGCCTTTGAAGCTTTACAAAAGCTGAAAGAGCTCTATGACTCACATTCTGCACTTGAATTTGTCCAACTTATGATTAAACTCTTCACTCTTGAACTGCAAAATAATGACCCTCTTGCTCTTGCATCTGAAATAAAATCTATAGTGCATGATATCAACTCCACTAAAGTTCAGCTAGATATATCTCTTATTGCTTTTCTCAAGGCACTATATCCTACATACTCCAATTATCTTGAGTCTTTGCAAGCAAATGGAAATCTTAAGGATATAACCTTTGAATCTCTTGTGAAAAAGTTTGCTGAAAGGGAAAAAGCCTTTGGAAAGAAGACAGTCCCTGAATCTTTTGAAGAGACTGTATGCATGGCTAATAAAGAAAAATATCCTGCTCAAGATTCTACAAGAGGAAGAGGTGGACGAAGAGGAAGAGGAAGATACTTCAGAGGCAGGGGGGGCAGACATTCTCAAGGAGAAAAAGCAGATTTATATTGTAATCACTGCAAAAGAAATGGATCACATGATGCCTCTACATGCAAGCTACCATGGGACAAAATTGAGCAGATAAGAAACCAACAGAAAGGTAAAACTGATGATACAGACAAAGGTAAAGCACTTGAATCCGCTGAATATGTTGAGGCACAATTTAACATTGGAGTAAATGAAGATTTGTTTAATGCTTCACTTGCTTCACGGAAAAATGATTGGTTGCTTGATTCAGGAGCAACCTGCCACATGAATCATAGAAAAGATTTTTTTGAAGATTTCACTGACAATGTTGATGGAGTAGTATACTTTGCAGATCAGTCAAAAATCAAGCCATCAGGGCTTGGCACAATCAGGCTTAAACTGCCTGGTCTTCCAGACTTTCTTCTAGATCATGTTCTATATCTCCCACAGCTCAAGAGAAACTTGTTGTCCTTGGTCCACATCCGCCAGCAAGGTCACTCCATTCATATGTTTGATGGCAAGCTTGAGGTAAGAAAAGCATCTGACCACTCACTTGTCATGAGGGGAATAGAAGAAGAAAGGCTTCTCAAACTGCAAGGAACATCTGCTCATGCACAACATTTCTCATACAATTCTCATCATGAAGAAGGTACACTTCCATCAAGTTTATTATGGCATGCTAGATTTGGACATTTGAACTATGACAGTCTCCGTCTTATTGAAGAAAAATGGTGTTGCTGGTTTGCCTACAATTCCTAGAAAACTTAAGCAATGTGATGCTTGCATTCTAGGAAAGCATAGCAAATAGTCTTTTCATGACTCACATTCAAGAGCACATAGGAAGCTTGAACTTATTCATTCAGATTTATGTGGTCCAATGCCTGTTCCTTCTGCAAATGGAAATAAATATATCATGACATTTATTGATGACTACACCAGAATGTGTTGGGTTTATTTATTGAAGAACAAATCTGATGCTTTCCTAACATTCAAGAATTTTCATAAATGGATTGAAAATGATGCACAATCTCATATTGGGTCTATTCGCACTGATAATGGAAAAGAATATACATCAAATTAATTTGAACAATATCTTCGCCAACATGGGATTAAACATCAAACAACTGTACCTTATAATCCCCAACAGAATGGTGTAGCTGAAAGAATGAACAGAACAATTTTGAATATGGTACGATCCATGCTTTTTTTCAAAAATGTAAAGATAATGTTTTGGGCTGATTCTGTTCTATGTGCTGCATATATAAAGAATAGATGTCCATCTAGTGCTATAAGAAACAAGACTCCTTATGAATTGTGGTATGGACATGTTCCTTCGGTCAAACATCTCAGGATTTTTGGTTCCACCTGTTATGCTTTGATACCAAAGGTACATAGAAATAAACTTTGTGCTAGAAGTCGTAAGTGTATTTTCTTGGGGTATTCAAATACCTCCAAAGCATACCGCCTCTATGATGAAGAAAATAAAAAGTTTGTTATATCTAGAGATGTAATCTTTCTTGAATCATCCAAATCTGACAATGTTGTTGAGCGGCAACTTGATCGCTTGGATAGATTCGCAAAAATAAAATCATTTCAAGAATTTGAAAATCAG
>APFE031374438.1:15045-94978 GCA_000404065.3 Pinus taeda | reverse complement strand
AACTCAAGATGGAGGATCTGTTGGTGGATAAAGATCAGTGGATCGCAGTAGATCCGGGTACTAAACCAACGGGAGTGCCCGATGAAGAATGGAAGAAGTTGGATCAGAAGGCCAAGAGCACAATACGATTGTGTGTCTCAGATTCAGTATTGTTGAATGTATCAGGGGAAGCTACGGCGAAGGCTTTATGGGACAAGTTAGGGACTTTGTACCAATCTAAGTCTCTGGTGAATAAACTGTTCCTGCGGAAAAAAGCTGTATAACCTGAGGATGAAAGATGGAGACTCGGTGACAGAGCATCTGAATGCGTTTAATACTGTGGTAAGTCATTTATTATCTGTGATTTAAAAATTTCAGATGAAGATAAGTTGCATCAGTTTGTTGTGTGCTTCTTACCAGACTCGTGGGATAGTCTGGTTATTGCAATAGGTAGCAATGCAACTGCTTTGCAGTTTGATGAAATAGTCTCAGCTTTGCTGACGGAGGAGATGAGACGAAAAAATATGGACAACCAGAATGGTGGTGCCTTGTCTGTACGAGGACGGTCCCAGAACAGAAACAAAAATAAGTCATCGAGTGGGAGATCTAAATCTAGAGGGAGATCTAAATCTCCAGGAAAACCTACAAAGGTGGTGTGCTGCAAATGCGGAAAGGAAGGCACTTCAGAAGGGAGTGTAAATCTAAAGCTCCTGATAAAGGAAAGGGATCTGATGATGCTCCTTCTGCAGAGGCGAAAACCACCTCAGATGAAGGTGGGGATGTGTACTTGGCTTCTTCAAGTACACATGTAGATCATGAGGCATGGTTGATTGACTCAGGTGCCTCCTTTCACTTCACTCCCCATAGAGAGTGGTTCTGCGAGTATGAGAAATACGATGGTGGTGATGTCTTCTTAGGAGATGATAGGAAGCTAGAATCATTGGTCGCAGAAAAGTAAAGTTGAAGTTGCAAGGTGGAAGGGTTAGAACCCTTCCGGGTGTTCTGCATATTCCTGCATTGGCCAGAAATCTGATTTCTGTAAGCAAGTTGGACGATGCAGGTGTAAAGACAGTGTTCGAGAAGGATACCTAAGATGGTTCTAGGAGCACTGGTATTGATGCGGGGAATTCGGATTGGAACTTTGTACAAGCTGCAAGGTAGCACTGTTGTTGACGGGTGCAATAGTTCTATGGTTCCTGAAAATGGAGCAGAAAATCTAGTGGTCTCTGGAGAGAAGACCATGCTGTGGCATCAAAGGCTTGGACATATTGGAGAGAAGGGCCTTCGAATACTTCATGGTGAAGGTATGGTAGAACGTATGAGTAATAGCTCTCTGGATTTTGATTTCTGTGAAAATTGTGTATATGGGAAGCAGAATCGGGTGAGTTTCCCCTCTGGTGGTAAGAGGACGAAACAGATATTAGAGCTTGTGCATAATGATGTGTTTGGACCTGTGAAAGTTCCATCACTGGTAAGTCTATGTACTATGTATCATTTATAGATGACTTCTCAAGGAATACATGGATATATTTCCTTAAGAAGAAATCTGAAGTCTTTGACAGGTTTAAAGAATTTAAGGCTCTGGTGGAAAATCAGACAGAGAAGAGGATAAAGGTGTTGAGGATAGATAATGGTGGAGAATTTCAAGGAATTTGAAGAATTTTGTAAGAAGTGTAGTATAGCACGGCAGAAGACTACTCCATATACACCTCAGAAAAATGGAGTCGCAAAAAGAATGAACAAGAGGTTGATGGAAGGGGCAAGAAGCATGCTCAGTGGTGCCGAGTTAAGACAGGAATTCTGGGTAGAGGCGATGGATACTGCATTTTACTTGGTCAATAGGTCACCTTCATCAGCGTTGGAGGATAAGACTCCACAAGAAGTATGGACTGGCAAGAAACCCTCTCTTTCACATTTGAGGGTATTTGGATGTGATGCATATGTACATGCTCGAAAGGAGAAACGAACCAAGTTGGATAGTAAATCTGAAAAGTTCATCTTTATTGGGTATAAGGATGGTTTAAAGGGTTATAAGCTCTGGAACCCAGTTACACGGAAGGTTGTGTATAGTTGAGATGTGGTGTTTAGAGAGGTGAAATATGTTATCAAACACGAAGTCCAACCAAAGGAACCTGTGAAGATAGAGTTTGAACTAAAGGAGGAAGAATCAGACTCTGTAGCAGAGGAGGAGTCAAAAGATGAAGAGCCACAAACTTCGGCTGTGAGAAGATCAATTCGAGAAAGAAGGAAGCCAGAAAGGTATAGTCCATCTGATTTCTGTTCAAATTTTGCTTTGTCTGTTTCTGATGATGATCCCAGAACTGTGAAGGAAGTAGTGGATTCAGAGGATGGAAAACTCTGGAAAGAGGCCATGGTTGATGAAATGGCATCTTTGCACAAAAATGAGGCTTGGGATCTGGTGGAGTTGCCAGCTAGAAGGAAGCCCATTGGTAGCAAATGGGTGTTCAAGAAGAAGACAAATGCAGAAGGGAAGGTGGAGAAATACAAAGCTCGGATGGTAGCAAAAGGTTATTCCCAGGTGCCGGGAATTGATTTTGGTGATATTTTTTCTCCTGTTGCCAAGGTAACTTCTATTAGATTACTTTTATCTGTTGTTGCTGCTTTTGATTTTGAGGTAGAACAGATGGATGTGAAGACAACATTTCTTCATGGGCATTTGGAAGAGGAAATCTACATGAAGCAACCTGAAGGCTTTGTGGTGAAGGGTAAGAAAGAACTAGTATGCAAGTTAAAGAAGTCTCTGTATGGGTTAAAACAGTCACCAAGGATGTGGTATCAGAAATTTGATACATTTATAGGGGGACTTGGCTTCACTAGAAGCAAAGCAGATCATTGTGTGTATTTTCAATTAATTGGTGACCGTGTTATTTATCTAGTCTTGTATGTGGATGATATGTTGTTGGTTGGAAATGACAAAGAAATTATCCAGGATTTGAAGACCCAATTATCCTCCAAATTTGACATGAAAGATCTCGGTGCTGCAAACTATATTTTGGGCATGGAAATTAATAGAGATCGGGCAAAGAGGAAGCTCTGGTTAAACCAGAGGAAGTATGTCAAGACAATATTGCAGAGGTTTAATATGAAAGATAGTAAACCGGTGAAGGTTCCTATTCCTGTATGTGTGAGGTTATCTGTTGAACAGTGTCCCAAGACACAAGAAGAGGGAGAGGACATGTCGTGTTCCATATGCAAGTGCAGTCGGTAGCTTGATGTATGCCATGGTCTGTACTAGACCAGACATTGCACATGTAGTGGGAGTATTGAGCCGGTTTATGTCAAAACCAGGGAAGGAGCACTGGACAGCAATGAAGCGGGTTTTCAGGTATTTGCGTGGCACTAGTGATTATGGTTTGTGCTACCAAGGAAGACCAGGATTGGAAAAAGTGTTGGATATCCGTGGCTTTGTTGATGCAGACTGGGCTGGAGATCTGGATCAGAGAAGATCTACAAGTGGGTATGTGTTTAACCTATTTGGAGGTGCAGTCAGTTGGATGAGTAAGAAACAATCTGTAGTGGCACTATCAACTACAGAGGCAGAATACAGGCAGCGCACTCATGCAAGCAAGGAAGTAGTTTGGTTGCAGAGATTGTGTTCAAGTATGGGGTTAGTACAGGGAGCTATAAGGATAGACTGTGATAGCCAAAGTGCAATTTTCTTGGCAAAGAACCCTGCTTATCATTCAAAGACAAAGCACATTGATGTTCAGTATCACTTTGTGAGGGATATGATAGAAGACAAAAAGGTGTTGCTGGTAAAGGTGGACTCTTTGAAGAATACTGCAGATGCATTGACAAAATCTGTGAGCTCTGAGAAGTTCTCTCTGTGTAGAGAAACAATGGGCATTTCAGGGCTGGAAAAATGACTAAGCTCTCCTGTGGCCCCCTGTGGAAAGAAAACAACAAGTGGGAGATTGTTGGGTTGTGTTATATTCTTTCCATATAGTTAACAGGGGGTTTGAGGGGTACCCGTAACCCCACTTTATGGGGTCCGGGGTAGCGCCCCAGAAAAGTTTGGTTTTGGACCCTATGTTAGGTTGGGAGGACCCACCTATGGTTTTGTGCATGATTTTCACACATGTTTTTTGGACGCGATGGTTTTTGGTCCATTGTTTTAGACGTGATGGTTTTCGATCCATGGTATTGGATGCTTCGGCATGTATAAATATGTATTGTAACATTGAAAGGAACATAATGGAAAATCAAGGTGGTAGTCCCGGTTTTGGGATCCAGTGGGAAATCTCTGTGTATATGTGTTTTATGTGTTATGCTCTCGCATTTTTATTTTTTCCTGTGATTTAGAATTCGTATGCAGGTAATTTCTATACGAGGTTAAAAACTACAGATGTGGGATTCATTAAGGCCCTCCTGCGAGAGGTCGCTTCTTGTCGACATCAGCTCATTATCTGGGAAGTTGACTTAGGAACAACCCTTTCAGTAATTTGAAGCTTGCATGCCTCAATGGCAAGTTTCTCACTTACGGCGACAGGTTTACATCAATGGCCTTTGACCGAGAGATTTTACGTGGTGTTCGATGCCAAGTCCTTTTTCATGCCACGTGAATTGTATTGTAGTACCTTGAGGGTCATTGTCATTATTGGTGATTCCTCTCGCGCCTATTAACAGCTTACATCATTGGCTGGTAATCAGGTGATGTCTTTCTGTGTTCAACTCCAGAACATTTTCACATGGGTCGACTTATAGTTCGAGTGAAGATTGAACGAGTTTTGAAGACCCTGGATCTAGTTTCATCCATCCGAGCTGTGATATATTCAGGAATATAAAGACATCAAGTGTACATCATTGCCGAACAGATGATCATCCAAATCAAAGGATGATAAGTCCATATCATTAGTCTGTCACACAGACGATTGTCTATCCTATGTACATGAAAATGAATTTATAAAGTTGAGCATGGGAATGCCCGCCTCAGCTAGATCATGAAAAAATGTTGTCAAAATAATGTATTGTATTGTATCTTATTATAGGGCACCTCCCAGCTCGAAAAAACTTCAGATCCTCATAGTAAAGCATTTCACCCGACATCAAAAAGATTAATGACCTCATGCTTTAGGGGGCAACTGTTATAGACATTTTTTGGCACTTCAACCCCAATCATAAATGTCCATAAACTGAGGGCTCCTAATTCCTTAAAAGTTTTTCTTCACTGCCTAAAGGAACAAGGTCAGCTGATTACATCATCTCCCAAAAGTTTTCCACTGAAAATTGCTCATAAATGGTCAAAACTGGACCATACTGAAAGCCCAGTGCAGAGGGTGCGATGCATATCAGCTTCCTAGTGTACAAGGTGCGATGCATACTGAATTGCTCCTCTGTAGGGTGCGATGGTCAGGAATTGACAAATGACAGGGACAAAATGCGAGGTGGAAGATCATGGAATCTTCTAGAAGCTTCCCCTCTGACACTTACCTCTCTATTTTTTACCAGGGATGACTAAGAGATCATCATTCTCCAAGTGGAAGTAGGAACTATCAGAGAGAGGACACTAATCAAGATCCGAGAAGATGACTCGCCTCCCTATAATCATCTATATATGGATCCCTCATCATAGAGATCCAGAGGCTGGAATTTTGTATCTTATAGAGAAGTGTTGTTGGTTTTATGGCGTAATTTCATAGTGTTGGGTGATCTAAGCTTTACTTGAGGTGAAGAAGGGCCTTCTTGCTGGAGGATGATGCTGGGTTAGAACATATGGTTGTAATCCTCTTGCTACTTTTTCATCTTAATAAAGCTATTTAAGTTTTCCTCCATATTCTTGTATGTTTCATTATATATCCATTTGTATGGTTAACACACATCTAGTCCTGTGTTATTTATGAATATAGATCTTTGTTCTTCGATAGTAGTATGTTGCTATGATTTCACAGGTGCTCTTTGAAGCTAGGCAGACAAAGCAGAAGCGACAAAGCTCTATCAGGAAGGAGAGGAAATCAAGCGCAAGACTAAGGTTGGTCTCTTTTGTTCCACTCCTATCTATTTTCATAAAGGAAAGTGAAAGTAGACTTTACTTGTTTGTTTCTAAGATAGCCACCAATCTTAGTGGGAATAGCAGCATCCGAGTGGACACTATTCTCGGTAACAGCTACCCTCTCATAACAATTCTGGTTTTTTGTAGGTTTTCAAGAAGATAATGGACACAAAAATCATATGGAAGCAAGCTGTACAAAACCCCATGTTTTTGTTCATTCAATTCATCTCCTCCATAATCCCCATGTTCATTCATCCATACTCATCTCCAAGTTATAGAAAATTAAAATTTCAGATAATTTTGTGATTTCTACAAGATTTCCTGTAATTACTACTGGAGTTTCATGTAGTACTATGGAAGTCCTGAAAATCTACAGGAAAGGTATTCTGGTTGAAAAATTATGATGCAGGACCACTTTGGATAAAAAAAAAAGGATGTCATTGACTTCACCACATCTCAGCCAACACCCTTCATGACCATGTCACCCCTTGTGTCAATAAAAAGATATCTAGTTAGAAAAGCAAATATGGAAGAAGAGAAACGAACATCAAAGGGGCACGCTACTAGTAGTCTACCTCACCTACCACTCCATGGACACACTTTCCACTTATTCCAATACCTATTCACCCTCCAAGGGGAGAACGGAGATAAAAATTCGGAAAAAGGGCAGCTATCGGATTTCTTGTAGTAGTACTACAGGAAACCCTGTAGCAGCCTATTTTGAAGTAGCAGTAGGCTCCAGGCCTAACATTCAACACCATGATTGAAAGAGGAGAAGCACAAATGCATTCACAATGGAAATTATCCAAATATCAGTAGAAATAGAGGAAGCCAACTCTTTCACATCCACATGAATACAACCTATCAGCAAAATGAAATAAAAAAAGAAAAAAAACAGTCGAGAAGATGTACCCGAGTCATGAGCAACACAACAGAACCACCCTCTAGCATGCATAAGCAAGGCAAAGGAAGCCACAGGTATGTCACCTCACCCATACTCCCTCATAAGTATGAATATGATTAAAACTATAGAAATATGTAGAAATTTGATTTTATAAGTGAAGGTGGTTAGTTAACTTGGCCACCCTCAGTCCGATAACAAAAATTGAAGTGCTAGTCAACTAGACATGTGGCAAGGGCACATCAAGGAAAATAAATCAGAAATGTGGTCAAGTTACGGTGAACAGAAGTGGGTGATGATTACAAGGAAGGGTGGCATGTTAACTAGTAGGGGGACCAATGGTCCAAAAGGAGAAATATGTACTCAGTTAGCCAACACATCACTCAATGAAATAAACCATAAATATAAATATTCCTCGACTTTCCTGAAAGGTATTGTTCATTTCGAGATGTTGAGAGCTGAGATCACCTCAAGGATCCATCAAAAGGAAAAGTTAGTCTCGGCCATCCTACAGTGAGCACCTACAAGAAACATAGAGAAACTACAGGAAACTTGGAGGATTGTCAAAATGTTTTAAGTGGGTGCCTAGGGCTAACAGTTCAATAATTCTCATCAACCAAAGCATTGCAGAGAAAGGTAGGTGCCATATCCTTTGTGCTTTCATTTGTAAATAGGAAAAGGAAATAAATTTCCATTTCTTTTAAAGTATTTATAGTGTGCAGAGAGATAAACATAATTATGTGGAGGATTGTGTAGAGTAAACTCTAAACCCTCATCACCTAGAGAAGCTCCTAATCAATAACCACCAAAAATTGATACAAATAGATTGACAGAGAGAAAAGATGACAGAGGGTTTCAACAAAAGGGAGCCCACCAGAACAACCAGAATACACCAACATCCTCATGTGGTAGAAATATTTAGAAGGCATTAATGGTTGTGATTCTTTGAGCTACTTAGGGGGATATGATGATGATATAGCTAAGGAATTTGCATGTAATTGATACCTCTACCTAGAGCTAGTTCCACTACTGTAGTGAGGATTTCTCCATAAAAATTACCCCCAAAATTATTAGCAGGATCACAACACTTCCTCTAGGGTTGCAATGGAGAAAAGAGGACAAATATAGAATCACTATTTCCAAGAAGAAATTTTTCTTGGAAGGAGAAGAACTAATTGAAGACAAAAATGGGATTAGAAGGGAAAGCATTCCATATCCTTGGAATGAAGTAAGCTATCACATTCTTAAGTATATTTCTTATGAGGGTAGACTTAGTATATTATATGGATATCGGTTCAGACTTCTCCATGAGCTGAGATTTGGAGAATAATATCCTCCTCATAGAAGACTTAGTGTGCCTTACTATTTGTTACAACCAATAATAGACAAGAGCATCAAAGTGCAAGAAGGAAAGCATCAGCAAATGACACATCATGGATTAGTCAAACTCATACTAGAAGATGCCCTAAAAACCTTGAGAATCCCTATTATGTGGTCAACATTTCTAGACATGAACGAAAAAGATGAAATTCAAGCCGTTGAGTATGAAAGGGACCCTACATCTAGTGATGAAGAAGAGGGTGAAGATCCTGAAGAAGAAGAACATGAAGAAGAGGAGCATGAAGAAAAGGAAGAAAATCTTGAAGAAGAGGAGGTAGAAATAGATGAGACAAACGATGAAAAATATAGCAAGTGAGAAGAACAACAGGATGAACCAAGTACTGAAATACAGAGTAAAGAACAAGAGGAATCTCCAAGGGTGTCTCCGTAGCCCATAGAGAAGGAGGAAGTCACTACCTTAACTTCTCTAAGTACACCTATCAAATAAAGAGGAAAGAGGCAGAGGAAGACTCCCCTACTAAGATAAAACAAGGGAGATGTCAAACACCTACCAAGATTCCTATTATCATAGAGGACCCACTAAAAGAACAAGAGAAGGTAGTACCTCTAGGAAAGAGAGGTGAAGTAGGCACATCACAACAGGCTTCCCCAAGGTCATCAATCACCTATGCTAGGAGGTCTATCAGTATGTCAACCTTAGCCAAACAAGTTAAATAACCTTTGACCCCTTTTCAAAAAGGGAAATGTCTCCTAAATGGAACACAGACAGGACTATAGGAAACATAGATAGTCCTACTGGAAACTCTGTCAAAACTACAGGAAACACAAAAACAAGACCAGGAAGGACTCTAAGAGAAAAGGGCAGAAAAAGAGGTAGAAAATATGCAAGAAATAGTAAAGGGAGAGTCTCAGGAGCTGAAGGAACCTAGCCCACAGCCAAACCTCAACTCGTATTACAGATTCATTGAGGGGGGAAAAGTGATACAATGAAATTTTTCCATCCCTCTATTCTTTGAATTTGAAAATGAGAGAGAAAGGTCACATTAATGGATGCAAATTAATAAAACAAAAAGTGTGGAGGATGTAGGCCATATGGAAGAAAAGTTGCTAGAAATGGGCATAGATTTGAGTAGAATAAGAGACAAGGAAAGAGTGATGAAATCTCAACTAGAGGTTGAGAACACATGGATAAGGAGGCAACTACATGAGAAGGAGAGCCAATTCACAACTATGGCAAGTCTCTCCATGGAGGCACTCCAATGCAGGATGCTAGAAAAATCATATGCATTATACCTAAAAGAACAATGGCTGCATTTTTAGATAAAAACCCTTGCACAACAAGAAAATATGCCTTTCCAAGACTATAGGCAGTTCATTGACCTTTGTAACCAAAGGACCCTGGAGGACATGGCCAAGATATATGAATTCTACCTACATAATTTATCCCTAACATATTTGAATGCGTGGGACACTAATCCAAAGCTAGGAGACTTACAACTGATGGCCTTGGCATCATGGATGAATCATGAGGATTCCAAGGCTACAGAAGTAAAAAGGGTATTGGCAATAGAAGTAATAGAACCTTTTTTCATTAGAGTAGAACATGCCAACTCCATGGCTCTCATTAGCACCCACAACCTCATTTCTAATGATCCCCAACTTGCACCAAGATACCTAGCTACACAAGAGCAAGAAGTCACTCGTTTTGAGGACACTTGGAGATTGCTATGGGATGAAAGACAACAAAGATATTAAAGGAGATGGAACACCTTTCCCTACAACCTAAATATCAGGGAATATCATTCTCCTGACAAAATAAGGGATGCAATAGAAAGGACCCCAATGTATAAGCAAGCATTGAGAGACTCAAAGTCAATTGTATTGGCTTGAAACTCAGTCCACCATTGCTCTTACGTATGTTAGAAGGGAGAAAGGAAGAAGAAGAAAGGAAGAAGTGGGAGGAGATAGAGAAGCATGCAAGATTTTATCCCCAAGAGGAGGAAACTAGAGCAGAAGCTTGGAATTTCAAGGAGGCCACCAAAACAATGAAAGACTTGGACATATATTTAGTTGCTCAGAAGATCATCAACACTTTTAGTATGGGGGTGATGATGAGGCTCATCAATGGCTAAATTATATGGACCTTAATGCAACTCTCCAGCTTACTAAAATCAACTTTTCTCATAATTTTTTACATTTTTTGTTGTATTTTGGTTAATGAGAAGTGTAAATACGAGATTCCATGTCTTATGGTCTAATGTGCATTGGTTGCAGGTTTTGGAGCAATTTTTTTCTAATTAAAGTGAACGAATTTGAAGGAGACAAGAAAGAGGGATTTTAGGAGATGGGATATCCCTCCATAACTCCTCACTCACTCGAGGATTCCTCCATCAAATCTCTTCATCTCAGAGTTGGAACCAACCAAGCCATTAATATCATTGGTACCAAAGCCAGTGATAGTTGAAGACTAGTTGATCTCGAGTTTGGGATCCAAGGCTCACTAAATTTAAGGAGGTTTTTGGTAACTTCAGTTATATAAATGAGAAGGCCTAGAGCTTCATTAGGATTTGACTTTTTTTACTGTAGCCAAGAGGCATTTTCAAGTTAAGATATTTTGGTTGATCACTCTTGTGTTTATTTTTTTATTTTAATGAAAATGAGAAGAACTCACTTGATCCAGTACTCAGTTCACTTAGAGGGTGGAATCTCTTTGGTTAGGGCCCAACCCTAGCAGCAGAGGTTCCTATTTTTGTATATGTATGCTTAGATTACATGCATAGTTAGTTGTTCAACTGATTTTGGTGTTGTTAATTTGAAAGTGTTGTGATGATTAATTAGTTTGCTTCCATTTGTGGATAGTTAGAATAGTGTTATCATAGTGACAGAAGACATTTAAGAAAATGTTGTTATAGTGGTTTTCACCTCACATCTCTTTTGGGATGATGACTTGTGGGACACTTTCATACAACCCAAAAATAGATTTCTTGCTTTGCTGCATAATCTAGGGTTTCTTGATGAGTAGCTCAGTGTCTTTAAGTTTCTTAGGATGAGTTACAATTGTCATTTTTGTTCTCTTAAGTTTTTCATTGGTTTCAAAGAACATACATGCATGAACATAGCCAATGGATGGGAATAACTATATTTTCTTCCATTTAATAAATCTTTCCCATGTGTAGATGAATTTGTGCATAGATGTAGACAAGAATGTATGTTGTTGCAGGAGCTTCTACATTGTAGGGAGACATCATCTCATTTTCCTCATCCAAGACTTATCCACCATGTTTCCAAAATACACTAAAACCTTAATCTGAATTCTTATTTTATAAATGAAAATTTCCATTTCCATTGAGAAATCTAACCATATTAAAGCACTTGATTGAGTCATGGATAGTGTTCACCCCCTCTATGCCTTATTCTCCCATTATCCACCTTTCCCACACTTCATTCAACCTTCTATACCACTTCCTAAGCTTTCAACCTATTTCCTGTAGTAAAATAGGGGATTCGATAGTAGAATTAGGAAATCCTATAGTTTCCTATAGGAAATTCTATAATAGCCTATTTTGAGCCCGAATTCAGTAAAATCATCACTTGAGGTGGGATTAGGCCTCAACTTGACCTCCATATCCTTAAGAACATTCTAACCCTCTTCCTCCATACCTATCTCCCATGCCAAAGAACAAGTGAAGATTAGTGTTTGTATTCATAAAATGAAAACACAAAGAAAAATAATTTTTTCATTTCTTAATTAGCACATGCATGCAGCAGTTATAATACTCCCTAAATCAAATTCCATGCTCAGTTAGTTTAGATCATCACATGTGATAAATAGGGTTAATCTAGGTTTGTTTTGCAAGAAAAATATGTCAATGGGTAGCTAAAGGATTTCATCTCAATTTACAAGCATCTTCCAATTCAGTCTTTCATTCCTTAAAATAGGCAACATTCCTTTTCTTTCATTAAGGATAAATTTCCCTCCTCCAGTTGGTAGTTATACTTCTTCAAGTCAATAGAAGATTGGTTTGAGAAACCCTAGTGGCCTATCACCCTAGTTGAACAATGAAAAAAGTAGAAAATTACACCTATTCTTGTATACAATATTGCCACCTCCAAGTTTGTATGAACCCCTGGTTGATGAAGTAAAGTTGGTAGCCCTAGGAGTTGCAACATGCTCACTGCAATATTGGTGCTCATCAATTTGGCCACTAGGATACCTTCATCTCATGGGGGTTTTCGATTCTTTAACTTCTTGGTAATAAAACATCAATATCAAGTACTATGTAGATTAGGTAGCCACACGTACTACCATACACATTGAGACCTAAGCCAAACACCCTTTGAGTCGAGTCTCTGACATGCCCAGGTAGTCTTTTCCATGAGATGGTGAAGGATTTTAAACACCATAAAATTCAAATTCTATGCTTCAAAATGTTACATGACCATGGAAGATTATTGGATGCCCACCTCCAATGGTCCTAACCTAAACTATAAATTCTTTTTTGGTCCCTCTGGGGAATTTAATGTGTTCAAGGTTATGATTAATTTTAAGGAGTCTTACTTCACTTATGGTGTGTGAAAAAAGGTAAGCTAAAATAAACTATGTTAAAAGGCTCCTCAAACTGGATGCCCTTTATACCAAAGTTTAGAGTAGCTTAGTGTGTGAAGTTTAATGCGTGTGCAAGTGACAATGTGTGCATACAAAAGTGTGTAAATATGTGGCTATATGATGATCCTTTGAAAAATACCCTACTTACACTAAGTTTGTGACTTTTCCTCGCATGAAAAGAAATAATATCTGGATAGTGGGCCACTTCCTTTCTATTACACTATGTGTTCCTAAAAGGGAAATGGAAAAACCAAGTGCTTTAGAAAGCTTTCAGATGCAAGGCCATGATGATCCGAAAGATGTAAGGGAAGGAAGGGCTACTCCCTTTCTTTAATAATGCTTGGTCCTAGTCCCAATACTAACGAAATAAAAATTTTTTGGTTATTAAAAGTGATGTGTGGATTATTGGCCACTTACTCTTCTCCTAATTAAGTTATGTGAATTGAGAAAAATAACAAAACAAATTGAAAAATATATATGGATTATGGCCACTTAGTCTTCCCCTTAATTAAGCTATGTGAGAAATATAAATTTGTAAAGTAAATTCTAAGTAGCTACCCTACTAATAGTGATTAGTAAACCAAATAAAAAATATAAACTAACTGTAAAAGAACTGCAGAGGTGAAGGAAATTCACTAAAGGCTTCGTATCACCCAGAAAAGAAACATTACAACAAATTTTGACCTCTCTATAACTCGAGCGGGTTATCCTCTGGAGAGGCATGTAGAATGTGTGCCTTTATGCAATAAAATTCATGTGATCGGTGGAAAAAAATTTAAAAGAATGACTTTCTAAGTTGAAAATAGGTCGAAGGGGGCTTGCAAAAATTCCAGAGAACTAACAAAGGCACAATGGAGTGGAAATGTTGAGAGAAAGGTCCTGCAAAAAGAACTATTAGATCAAAGAAAGGAAAGTAGTGGAGTCCCCACCTTGTTATGCTATTTGTGTTGCTATGGAGTACCAAAGACACCTTCCTTGGAGTTTGTTTTTACCTTCAAGGAAGAAACAAACAATTGGTTATTGTTAGTGGGAAAACATGGATAAACAAAGCATTGAAAATAGTGGAAACAATACATTAACAAACATAAACTACAACTATACTAAATAAAAAATAAAAAAGCTTGATGAAGCAAACACATCAATAAAGTAATGAAAAAGTGTTCCCTTTATTGGTTGTTGAACGTAGAAGAGACACAATAGATGAATAAAAGACACTTGGAGAGAATTGTTTGAGAAATAGGGCTAAAAAATCTTGAACAAACAAGTTCCTTTCTCAATCCCCTTGCAAGCTTCCTCTCTTTCTCAAAGAAGTATTGAAGACACTCTCGATGATGAAATCCTGTACTCAATGAAATGCTTGATTTCTAGGGAGTAATTTTGACAACATAAAATGGTTTACTTCTTGCTTTTTAGATCTCGTTGAGATTTTATTTATAGAGTTTCTTGGACACTCCTCCTCTCCTTGGCTCATCAATGTGGTGGTTCACCTCATAAATGTGGTTAGAGCTACCATTTCCTTTACTTTAAGGCTTCTTGGGGCTCAAGGCTCAAAATTTTCATCCCATCATGATAATATTTGTAGTGTTGCTCAGGCAAGTTTCTGGCCCAAGGTGCTAACTAGAAGTTTTGTGACCACGTGACTATTGAAGAAATAGCTGCGTAGTTGTTAATTTCTAGTAATGGTGCATCCACAATTCAATTTATTAACTTGAACATTAGGATAGATTTTAATTTCTTTTCTTGATGGTGGTTCCAGCTGAAACTATCACCTTTTCATGTGCTCATCACTAATTTTGAGTGTTTTTTAATGCATATATATGAGTATACAATTTTCACATGATATCACCCCTCATTTACCATCTGTCTGCCAATGCATTTGTTGACTTTCTTACCAAACTAAATTCCACTATTACCAGTGTCCCCAAATGGTATTGTATGCATTGAATTAATCGTGCCAGATTATGGTTCCTTGTTACCTTCCTTGCCTATGTGCTACATTATAATCTCTTTGTCACTTGGATGGCTATCAACGAGTCTCCTTCTATAGTGCTGTTAAGAATTCTCTTGTGAGATAGAATTTCCAAGCCTTGTTCCAAGGCATGGAATTTAGCTGCATTATTGGAGGCATGTCCCAAATTTATAAATAAAAATCTAAAAACTTTCCCTATCCAATCTCTTAATACTCCTCCCGCTCATGCGCTAGTAGGGTTTTCTTTAGAAGCCCTATCAAAGTTTAGCTTAAAGAAAACTTCAGGGCAGAGGGGGTATCGAGGTTGAAGAACCCAACTAAATTTGTCATTCTCTGGTTCGAGACACCTCCATACCAAGGTAATCCAATACTAAGAGTTTTAATACTCTTGCCTCCCGAGGGGAAGCGACTCCTATAATGTTTTGGGCCCTTTACTTATTATAGTTTCTTTTAACTGTTGTCGAATTTCTTCCACTGGGCTATCTGTAGGGATATTATTATTTTAGAATATTCATTGATTCCTTTCCTTCCACACTGAAAAAAGGATGAATCCTAGAATCAGATACCAAGTGAAGTTAAGAACTTCATTCTTATTGTAATTTTCTAGCTATTTCCTAATAGTTTCTTGTATATTGTCCCTAATTTTATCTGTTTGCCTAAAAATATAGGTCATCTAATCCCATAATACATACATATATATGCAAGTATTTAATGGATGATTTAGGGTTTCCTCCTCATTTTCACAGAGAAAACATCATGAGGCACTAATAAATATCTGCTTGCCCAGAATTTCCCAAGTGAGGACTTTCTGATGCAGTGCCAACCACATGAAAGTTTTAATTTTTGGCCAATGGGTCGATAACCATAATTTCTTCCATGTTGGATCATATACCTCACCTTTGGAACCATTAATATATCTTTTCTTTTCTTTGAGATTGGATTCTCCTCCTTTTTCCCCCATCTTAATTGATCATGGAATTCATTATATAGGATTCTTCTCCTGCTTAATTCTTTTGCTAAACCCTCCTCCAATTCTTTCGCTAATTGAGCTCTCGAAAAATTCTAATGTTTCACTTTCATCACTTGTTTCCCTCAAATCCCTATTCCCAGAAGTGGTGCACTTATTTATGACGTTGTCTCTTAATGGATACTTGGATGTGGTGCCATTCCTCCTTTCTTAAAATGGGTTGTTGTTGCCACACATCATCCCAAAATAGAGCGAACCTTCCATTTATTATCTCCCAAAAGAAATGTTTTTGTATTATTTCTTTATTGCCATAGGTTAGGTTCCATATCACTGAGTCTTGAATTGACCCCTATAGGCAAACAAGGTCCATTGAAGAGTAGTTGGGGACATATTTTTCTCTCCAAAGTTGCACCGATGGCATCAAGCCTCCTTTTAACTAGTGCCACCACATTTTTTCTCCATTCACTTTATTGACTATTTCAAGGTCCTATAGGTCCAAGCCTCCCACATATTTTGGTTTGCATACAATTCTCTAGGATACAAAAATCCATTTTTTCTTATCATCTTCTCCACACCATAAGGATTTTGTCTGGATTTGTTTGATTTTCTACGAAAACCCTTTTGTTGCACGAAGTATGGGTAGCATATACCTTGAAATTGCTTGCAACATGACTCTAATTAGAACTAACCTACCTACAATGTTTAGTGCTCTAACGACCCATCGCTTGATGCTATCCTCTAAGCTTGATACTACCTTATCATAATTATATTTATTCCAAACCTGCATAGTTAACAAGATTCCTAGATACTTGGAGGGGAGACATTTGCTTTGGAGTCCTAAGATTGTAGTCAGGTTTCTTTAAATAGTAATATGCATGTTGAAGAAAAAAATCATATAATTGGAGTGGTTTATCTCCATACCTGAGACAATTGCAAATGTTTCTAAGATAATCTTGAACTATCGAGCTTCCTTCAGTATGGGGATACCATGAAACATGGTATCATCGAAAAAATGCTAGCACATAGAGGTACAACACCCTTCATGTAATTGGAGCCCTCTGATATCCCCAATTGGTAGCTATTGAAATTTCTCTACCCAGGCCTTCCATCATTATGAAAAATAGGTATGATGACATGGAATCACCTTGGCGTATACCTCAGGAAGGGAAAAATGTTTTTTTCCAGAGTACCATTTATTAGTAGTGAAATCTAGGGTAGGTGACAAGGGCCATTATCCAATTTTTGAATCTCTCGTCAAACCCAAAGGCCCCTAATACAACCTCCATGTACTCCCAACTAATCTTGTCATATGCCTTCAAAATATCTAGCTGTATTATTATTCCTTCCTTCCCCAGGCTCTTTAGCGAATAGGAAATCTCATGGGCATGAATGCCATTATCTAGAATCTACCTACCCTCCACAAAACCTAAATGTTCTCCTGAGATCAAAATAGGAAATACTATTTTGATCCTATTGGTTTCATATTTTGATATGATCTTATATGACACATTGCATAGGGCTATCAGCCAAAAATTTTCAGGGGTACTGGCCTTTTCCTCCTATGGAATAATGGTCATAAATGTATAATTGAGAGCCTTAAGGATTGTAGTTGAGTCCTATGAGTCAACCACTACCTCAACCACATTTCTATTCACTGTTTCCCATCATGCATCGAAGAATTATGTCGTGAAGCCATTCGAACATGACGCTTTACCATTAGGAATCTCATTTACCACCTAGGCCACTTCCATGGAGATGGGCTTGCTTAAATTCTTATTATGCTCCTCTATTATTAGCTTTGGAATATTCTTAACTATCTTCTAAATATCTTATGATTTCTCCAATAGAGGCTTCTTTGCAATCTTTTGGAAATGCTAAACCAAAACCTGCTCAATGTCATGATGTGCTTCATGTTGTCCTCTAAGATGATTCTAGGTTAGTTAATAATGCCAGAGCATCTAAAATGTTTTGTTTGTTTAATTTTTTGGATGACCGATGTTATGAATAGTTTGAAAATAGGTGGTTAAACCTTAACAATTTCGAAATAAGATGAAAGGGTTGTCTATTTGTATAAAATAGTTAATTGATTTACAGTGGGTGAATAGTAGAGTCTTAATGAAACATAAGTTTCTAAATATTCAGACACAGTATTTGATTGGTTATAAGAAAAGAATACAAGAAAACAACATTTTTCTATATCTATCTGTCTATATATATAATATATATATATATATATATATATATATATATATATATATATATATAATCTAATTCATATGGGTGTGACAATTAATTGATATAGAGGAGTTTATAATAATAGATATTTTTATAAACTATTCCCTAATTATTGTTTATAACTTCACATGGGATTTAATACTGACTGATACTCAATATGATCTTACCTAGATTTTTTCATAAAGGCCTAAATAAATGAAGATAGACATAATGAAATAAACATATAAGAAAAACTCATAAGGAGACAAATTGTAGAAGGCAAATTCAGAATCCTTTCATTAACTTGAAGCAAATCTCCAGCGCGATTACAATTATTCTTTGAAATCTCATCCAAAGGTTCAACCCTTAATAACTCGATGGAAGAGTTATTTATACAAAAATAAAAGTTCTTCTAGATACTTTTAAACAAAAATACAAAATAGTACAAAAATATAGGAATCTCAAAACTGCTAAGTGCTCACACTATCTTTTAGGGATTTGTTGATGATCTGGTTCCCAAAATGTGTTGCCCAACTGTCTATCAGTTGATCATGAAAACTACTCGATGGTTTCACATAAGTGATCCTATCTGTCTTCAACTGGTATAGACATATTTACAAATTTCCTGTAAAATTCATCAATCTCGGTGTACTTTTTAAAAGTGGGCTTATTTACAAAAATGTGTTTAATTTCAGGCTTAACTGTCAAATGAAAATGTAAAGCCTCTAACATTTGTTCCCCTGTGAGATGACCCTTTAGACCTGCAAAATTAGCTTTATCAGTTGCAATTGAATAAATATTTTTATAATCTTCCTCCAAACTGATCAACCTATCATCGGGTGCCACTAATTCTCATAGTCCTCTCTGATTGAGTAAGTTAATTTTAAAATCAAAACCTTTGAACAACACTCTTCAAGGCTTGGCACTTGGTCTCCAACCTATGAATCATCCAAATTGATGATTATAGGCTCTTGTAATCCTTCTTAAAAACCTTCTTAATCTCCAGAATGATTTATGTTGTATCCAGAATCTGAATCTACTCCAAATCGACCTTAGTTTTTGAATTAAGAACTTTTTTCACATCAGTGGATTCACTTGGTTTGTCTTTATAAGTTATTTAACTTCTTCAATAATTATTTTCCATCTGTTTATAAGTTCTTCCTGCTTGAAAATGATATGTATGGAAGGCCATACTTCAGTTATGGCTTGACTGATATCTACCCAAATTTTTTCCTTAGCTTAGGCGAAGGTCTAAGCCATCACTGACTCACTTTCTAACTCTTCTATTCTTCTGGTCAATATGTGGGTCTTATGCATCTCTTCAACATAAAGGGTGTCATTATTAATCTTATGAGTCTCCAGATTCTTAAATTTCTTATGAAGCCTTTCATTCACTTGTTTCTGGTGAGCCATCTCCTGTAAGACTTTGTTTAAATCTCTTTTTGTTGATGTAGATTCTGTTGTTGCTTATGTCAATTCCCCTATTGTTCTTGACACTATAATTGGTATACATGTAATGATATCTATAGCTAGTTTTGTAGATTTCTCCTTTTCTTTAATAAATTTCTCAATTTGCTTTTCCATGGTCTTTATCTATACATTTTGCTCAATGATCAACTTGAGCATTTCTTCCTTGTGTTGTTCAATTTATTTTATCTCCTTGGTTTGAATATCCTCTATATAAGGTAGTTTGAGCTACTTTCTTAATGATGTTATGCATACATTATTATTGTTGATAATTTCCTCCGCTGCTTTAACATTAGTGGGGTCATACCAAATCTTAATCACTAAATCTCTAATGACTTGACCCTATTATCCTTTGCCAAAGAGGATATATTTTCTATCTTTAACTATGACTGAACATTTGAAAGAGTTGTTTTGAGTTTTGATAATGCCCTAGCAATGTTGGTCATGCTAGAGAAAAGAATCTCACCAGACTGCATATGCATATCCATCTAATCAATTGGATGTATCTGGTTGGCATCAAAATAAAATACAGTCTTCTTATAATCTGAAGAAGCCTTTGGAAAAGGAACTTGGGCTTGAAGAAATGCCATTTGTATACTTCCTTTCTCACTGTCAAAAGTTGTCAATAACCCATGCTACGAAGTTGATGTCTGTTTCCAAAACTAAGCATATACATTTTCTTTTAAATATTCATTCTTTTGTTTAATTTCAAGGAAATTAGTGAAGATGTTTGGTTCCTCTTGCTGACTTGCTCCTGTAGACTATGTGATCTCAAACAAATTCTGTGAAACTAAATAGGAAGATGGAGGAGTGATAAAAGATTATTCTATCCCTGTAGATACCTATGAATCATCCAAATTGATGATTATAGGCTACTATTATCCTTGAGTAATAGTAGTGCCTTTGGAGCTAGTCCTTGAGTTTTTATAATAGTGAATGAATTCTTTTTAACCTTTTGTTGATGATGAATATTCTTCTCTACATCTCTTGTCCTGCCTACATTAAGAAGTGGGAGTCTAGATAGTAGAAGGAGGTAAAATCTATTATTTTGCTTCTTGAAGTGTATTCTACTCCCACTATTCTTAATTTATGTACTTCTCAATCTTTGGTCTTGGAGTATGATTGTAAGGTGTGGTTTTGAGTTCCACCCTTATGTTGGAAATAATACTGAATGGGTCATAAGACCAGGTGAAAATTAGCTGGAATCCCATCTATTTAAGGATTGAATCTGCTTCCATACCAGTTGATCTAGTATTACAAATGACTGATCCTACCCGTGACTTGATTTTGAATTGAGACTTCCTCTTTCCTGAAATGAAATGAAGTTCATCCATATTAATCATTTGCCTAATATATTCCAGAGAGAAACTTCTCATTGGAACATAGTTGGGAAATTTATATGGAGCCAATTTGCAACCATATACTCTAATCTCTGTATAGTTCTAGTAAATAAACCAGTCTCTTGTTCCATCTTGATCACTGAGGTGCAGGATCCTTTTAATTTCTGGACTGATCCTGGGCTCATTCTGGCTGCTGAGAAGCTATGTAACTCGATGAATGAAACAATTACTGAAGTCATAAAAATTCAACTCAGCTGAGTTCCTTCTAATCAATGAAGTCCATTGTGTGACTGCTTGATTCACTTGTTGATCATCCTGTACATGTAGAACTATAGTTAACCTATCTCCTTGTTGAAAGATAATCATATGTCCTAGCATAGAAGAGTATTTAAACACTCCTTCAGTAATAATTTTCATCAATTTCTCATGCATATTTTCAACCAAGAATTGACTGTAATTATACATGAAGGCAGGTTTGTATTCTTTAGAGAAAATGGATAGATAACCTAAGATAGATTCATCTACCCATTGATATTATTGCTATCCTAATAAGCAAGAAACTAGGGAAATTATGTGTTTATCTCTCTCAGGGAACATGGATGTTGTATAGGGAGGATTATTGTTAGGAAGTTCAACATCTTCTGGGAGAAAGATCTCAAAGATTTGAGCTATTTGAGGGAAATTGAGCTTATGATATAGGTCCAATAAAATAGTAGTGGAGAAAAATATAAGGGAATTATTTTCATGGATCAGAAGCATCTTGTTGATAACTTCTGGAGTGTTAGATATCAGAATGTCTCCATTTTGAGCTACCACATTTCTCTACAAAGGGTTATACTTAACTTGGCACCATATGACTAGATCAGGAAAAGAATGCATCTGAGGAAACATATACAGGGGCAAAAGAGATTCGCATAGATTTATTTTGTCTTTAGAGTCAATATATGTATATTTTAGCCAATTGTGTAATTCGAACATGTCAAATTCACAATGTCTATGATTTTAAAGAACTTGTTAGCCAATGGAATGTGATCCAAGTCTAAGGCATCAGAGGCTTTTGGGTTTTCCTGTAATGAAGATGAACTGGAAGATGGTTGATATTTTCTCTTAGGAGCCATGATTACATAATTGCAATGAAAAGATAACAAAAAATAGGGATACAAATACCTCAAGATGTGTTGTTGTAATAAGCTCGGCAGTGGCGTAGAATAAAAGTAGGAAGAAGTGATCGTATGAAATAATGAATTAGGATATAAGATGGGTTATGTAAAGGAAATGGTGTAACAAGGGTGATGACATTATTTATAATTGGTATAAGTTAATGGTTACGAGAAGTCGGTTGTTGAATAGAAGGATTAACATTAATATAGAGGAAAGAACAATAATGAGAGGAAAAGATAGTGAATGAGCAGCAACTGATAGGGACACGTGGCATGCAATGGTTAGGAATGGAAGGTGTAGGAAGGATATTACCATTTCCATGATATCAGAGGGCATGGGAAAAATATTTACCATTGGTGAATTTCAGAGGGGGGCAACTGGTGTTAAGTGGTAATCAGCGAGGGGGCTGTGAAGTACGGAGGAGGTGAGATGTAGTGAGAGGTTCGTAGGAATGAAACTTATTTTTGGACCACCCCCCCACCATTATTGCATAATGTAGCGAGGGGATGCAAAATGGTTTCCTGCCATTGATTTGGGTGGGGAAGTAGATAACGGGCTGATTGTGTTTGACCTTTAATGCTTTGTGAAAAAATAGTTTTTTCCTTTTTTGATTTTGACTAAAAAGCTTTGCAATTTTATTTACATAAAAATTAATCATCAATTAAAGGTAATTAAATCCTCATCAAATATTAATCTGACTTTTTGACACATTTAGGCTAGCAGCCATTATTTTGCCTAATTTACTTGTAATCCTCTTCTAATACATATTTGGCCAAATTTTGAGCATATTAGGCAAAATTTATTATATTCTATCTTATCTAATTCCGTTCTACCAAGATTAAACAGTTTGGTGAACTTATTCTCTAATCTAAAACATAAATTTAAATGATTTGATCATGATTAAACTATATGATTAAAATAGGAGAAAAGGTTGTGGCATTTAAGCAAGCTGCACACAAAACCTTGATTTATTACAATGCAATTTATTTCTTTATTTATTTCTATTTTTTCAAATCTTCGTTTTTATCCTTTATTTTTTTATCCCCCTTTTTATAAATAAAAACTAACTTATAAAAAATAAATCATGTTACAACATTGACTCCAAGTGGGGATTGCTTCCTCTTGCAGGTTGCAGAGAACTTACAGATCCATGTGCCTTATCCTTGGGCTAATGGGGTCTCTATTGAAACAAATTCACACTTCAAGGAAAATAAACTCTCTGGTATTATAAAATGATGAATGAATGGAAACCTCTTAATACTAAATTTAGTGCTTCAAGTATTTCCCATTTGGCAGGCAATGAGGAATATTTTCCCTCCAAATTCTACAAGATGAAAGTGTTATTACCCTTAACCTCAACAATGCTCAAAGGTCCCAACTAGAGATTGTCAAACTCGCCATGTTTTCCTATGTCTTCTCTTCTAGCATCCCATCTTAGTAACAAATCACCTTCCCTGAAATCTCTTTCCCTAGCTCTCCTATCAAATGATATTTTCATTTTGTTATGATATTTCTTAAGCTTGTAATGAACTTCATCTCTATCTTCATTTAGTTCTATAATCTGATTTATTCTTCAAGAGAAATCATCAGGCTCTTCATTTGATTCTTGTAAAAACATCATGATAGGAAAAGCTAAATGTGTGGGAAATATAGATTCTTTACCATAAACAAGTTGAAAAGGAGATTAACCTGTTGATCTTTTTGGGTGAAATCCTATTGGCCTAAAGTGCATAAATGAGATGACTGTCCCAACTCCTTTTATGACCCTCCAATGTTTTCTTTATAACTTTAACCAAAATTTTGTTCAAGGACTTTGCTAGTCCATTTCCCTATGGATAATATGGAGTATAATGATTCAACAAGATTTGATATTTCAAATATAACTCAATCATCTTGACATTACTGAATGTTGTTACAGTGTTTGTCACTATTTTCCTAGGGCATCCAAATCTAGATCATATGTAGTCTTCAATAAATTTGATAACTAAAGTATCAATTGAATTTCTGAATGGAATGGCCTCTACCCATTTGGTAAAGTAATATGTAGCAGTCAATATCCATCTGTGTTAACTACTTGGTCGAGGATGAATTTCACCATTGAAATCTAATCCCCGTTGAAGGAAAGGTGCTTGGATTACTACTAGAACCAATGGAAGTAGTGCTAATCTCTGCTTCCTAGAAAACATTTGACACTAAGTAAAAATTCTAACCATTGCTCGCACTTGTGCAAACAGAGTATGCTAATAAAATCTTGCTCTTAAAATATTGTATGTTGTAGCCTTCCAAGCATAGTTCCCTCCATAAATCCCTGCATGAAATCAATCAATGATCCCTTCTGTCTAATTTTTTGTCAAGCAATATAAAAGGATGCTAAGAGGATCCTTCCAATACAAATTTGCATTAACAATATAGTATTTAATGGCCTTTAACTTTAGTGTTTTACATTGATTCTTGGTAAATTTAGATGGACATTCAAATTACCTATGAAAATTCACAATATCAGAGTACCAATCTAATAATAAAAACTTCTTATCAATGCAAATTGGAATTGGTTGATATGATGTGGCAAGTTCTTGTGGGTTCTCCAATGTTGGGATTTCAAAAGCATAATTTATTCCTAAGATCTTACAATTGGATTCGGCAAGGAGCTTAGCCAGGCCTTGACCTTTTACCAGCTTCATAGTCTTGATAATGAAATCATACTATAATATCTTAGCTTTCCATCTCCCTCTCCTTCCATCAGTATTAGGCTGAGTTAAAATAATTTTGACATCACTATCGAGTACATAGGAAATGATAAAAAGGTGGAGGAGATAGACTCTAAAGCCTTTCAGAGCTTGAACTAAAGAATAGGCCTATTTTTCAATGATGTCATACTTTAGCTTAGTATCTCTTATGACTTTGGTAAAAAGGGAAATGGGTTGGTCATATCCATCTTTATTCTTTTGTAAACTAACAACAACTAAGGTAGTTTTAGAGGCAAAATAAAAGATACTAAATGGCTCAGAGTAATCTTGACTGGATAAAATGGAGATTTTGCAATGGCCATTTTAATATGATCAAATGCATACCTTGTAGGAATAGTCCATTTAATTTCATGATTCTTTTTCAACATATCAGTTATATCATTAACTATTTCCGCATAATTAGGGATAAACCTTCTTAAAAAATTAATTTTCCCAAGGAAAGCCTGAATCTCCTTCTTATTCCTTGGTAATGTTAGTGCTTATATAACTGAGACTCTTTTAGGATCAATGACTACTCCTTCTTTAGAAATAATGTGGTTAAAAAATTTTCCTTCTTGGAGTGCAAACAAAGACTTCTTGGGATTAATGGAAATCCCAAATTTTCTACACCCATAAAAAACCTTTCTCAAATGCTTTAACGCTTTTGGTCAGAATTGGAAAAAACAGTCAAATCATCTAGATAAATAACAACAAATTTGTTGTTATTACCCAGAAATGCTAAGTCCATAGCTCATTGAAATGTAGCTCCAACGTTATTTAACCCAATAGGCATCCCCACATACATGAATGTGCCCAAGGAGTTGTAAATGAAATTTTTTCTCTATCCTATGGACTAACCATAATCTGATTATATCCAGAAAATCCATCTAACATGGAAATTCAATTAGCTCCAAAAACTTTTTGAAGTAGTTGATCGATCTTGGGTAATGGATATTTATCTTTTAGAGAAGATTTATTCAGATTCCTAAAATCCACACATAATCTAATTTCACCATTCCTTTTTCTCACTGGAACTAAATTAGCTACCCAATATGAATATCTCAATGGAACTATTATTTTAACGTGAAGTAGCTTCTTGAGTTATTTTTTTATAACAAGAAGGAGGACAAGATTAATTACCCTCAATTTTTGCTTGAAAGGTTTTGCCTCTAGTTTTAATGGAGTTTTATGTTCAATAAGAGATGTATCATATGTTTATAATTCATAACAAGACCGATAAAAAACACATTTATAGTCTTTAAAAAGGGCTAAATATTTTCCTTTGGCTTCTTTTGACAGGGATGCAAAAAATTTGACATTTCGGGTTTGTTAAGAACTTCCAATGTTATAAATTTCAATATTTTCCTCATGTGAATTTGATAGCGCATTTTTGGGAACATAATTATGATTAGAGAGCTTCTCAAGAGGGACTAACCATTTTGGAATAAAATTTTTAGATAATTGAATAATGCTATGATCGGAGATTTTAGAGTCAAATTGTGGTGTTTAATTTTTGTTGTAAACTTCAACATTATCAAGTTGTTCTTCCTGAACTTACAGGTTTGAGAATTCATCAATGACTTGCAAAAAGTATTTTAATTGCTCGTCATCATGAAATATTTTCCAATGCTTAAAATATTGTTAGGAATAGATGGTATATACTTGACTTGAAGTTGATACTGGACAAACGTTTGATTGAGAACTTTAAAAGAACTAGCAGAAACAACCAAGGAATCTGCATGCATGTTTTGATCTCTAGGAATAGCAGTGATAGTGAATGTTGAAAATAAATTTTCAATTGAATCCCAAATATCATTCCTAGATGATCATAGTCTAGGGTTCTTAATTTGACATTGATTCCTAACTTGTTTGACAAAAAGTTCAGAATCACTATATACACTTAAATTCTGCACCTTAAGTCTTCTTGCTAACTCCAATCCTAGCAAGAAAGCTTCATACTCTGCTACATTATTAGTTACATCAAATTCAAGCTTATATGATTGGGTAATATTTTCTTTATCTAGTGAAATTAATACAATTCTAGCTCCTGCTCCATCCTTTGAGCAAGAATCATCAAAGTATAATTTCCAAATATTAGTGTTCATGGTTTTAGGCTTGTCAACAATGTTTTCAATAGTAAGCTGAGTATTTTGTGAATCATTAGCTGATAATTCAAAACATCCAAAGCCTTGGTCTACTGCATAAGTAGGATGATTCCCAACTTGATCAGATTTACAAACAGTATTCATAAATCTAACTTCTCTGTATAATCTGAGATGCTTACTGCCATATACAAGAATAATATCATAAGACATTTCCATTTGTAGGCTTCCTCCTAATTTTTCACAACAAGATCTTGAAAATATCATGCCAAATTTGGGAGGGATGTGAGTCACTACAATGTCCAAAACCACACACTTAATAGGGATCTGGGCTAAAGTAACCACCAGATATTTTATTAATCCAAGACAAGGTACTTTCTTGGAGTCAAAAGTGTAAATATCATGATAAGTTCTAGTGACTTTTAAGTGTAGCTGGTCCATGATTACCTTTGGCATCAGATTATGGGAATCCCTAGAATCTAGCATATAGTTATATAACAAGAAATCATGAATATTTAAAGTCACATAAGAAGGTGATACATTCTCATCAATCATGTCTGAGCTAGGGCCAAAGACTACTAAAGGTTTTTCATCTTGTAGGCTTCACATTGTAGGTTTTAACCCCGTACAAAAATTACTTGCATATGAATTCTAAAAAATAGAAAAATAAATAATGTGAGAACATAACACATAAAACACATATACACAGATATTTTCCCACTGGATCCAAATACCCGGACTAGTAACTTGATTTTTCATTATTTTCCTTTCAATGTTATAATACATATTTATACATGCGGAAGCATCCAATACCATGGACCAAAAACCATCACGTCCAATACCATGGACTAAAAACCATCGCATCCAATACCATAGACTGAAAACCATCGCGTCCAAAAAATATGTGTGAAAATCATGCACAAAACCGTAGGTGGGTCCACCGAACCTAACATAGGGTCCAAAATCAAAATTTTCCGAGGTGCTGCCCTGGACCCCATAAAGTGGGGTTATGGGTACCCCTCAAACCCCCTATTAACTACGTGGAAAGAATATAACACAACCCAACATTCTCCCACTTATTGTTTTCCTTCCATAGGGGGCCACAGGAGAGCTTAGTCATTTTTCCAGCGCTGAAATGCCGATTGTTTCCCTACACCAGGAGAACTTCTCAGAGCTCACAGATTTTGTCAATGCTTCTATAGTATTCTTCAAAGTGTCCACATTTACCAGCAACACCTTTTTGTCTTCTATCATATCCCTTACAAAGTGATACTTAACATTAATGTGATTTGTCTTTGAATAATAAGCAGGGTTTTTGCCAAGAAAATTGCACTTTGGCTGTCACAGTCTATCCTTATAGCTCCCTATACTAACCCCATACTTGAACACCATCTCTGCAACCAAACTGCTTCCTTGCTTGCATGCGTGGTTTCCATG
Organism: Pinus taeda; assembly: GCA_000404065.3. Taxonomy (NCBI): domain Eukaryota; kingdom Viridiplantae; phylum Streptophyta; class Pinopsida; order Pinales; family Pinaceae; genus Pinus; species Pinus taeda. Next base: position 66,758 of record APFE031374438.1, on the reverse strand, counting down.
TATTTTGCCTCTATAGTTGATAGTGCCACTACAGATTGTTTCTTACTCATCCAACTAACTGCACCTCCAAATAGGTTAAACACATACCCACTTGTAGATCTTCTCTGATCCAAATCTCCAACCCAGTATGCATCAACAAAGCCATAGATATCCAAAACTCTGTCCAATCTTGGTCTTCCTTGGTAGCACAAACCATAATTACTAGTGCCACGCAAATACCTGAAAACCTACTTCACTATTGTCCAATGCTCCTTCCCTAGTTTTGACATAAACCTGCTCAATACTCCCACTGCATGTGTAATTTCTGCTCTAGTACAAACCATTGTATACATCAGGCTACAGATTTCACTTGCATATGGAACATGGGACATATCCTCTTCCTCTTCTTGTGTCTTGGAACACTGTTCAGTAGATAACTTTACACCTACAAGAATAGGAACCTTCACCAGTTTATTATCCTGCATATTAAACCTCTACAATATTGTCTCGACATACTTCCTCTGGTTTAACCAGAGCTTCCCCTTTTCCTAATCTCTTTTAATTTCCATGACCAAAATGTAGTTTTTAGCACCAATATCTTTCATGTCGAATTTGGAGGACAGTTGAGTCTTCAAATCCTGGATAATTTCTTTGTCATTTCCAACAAGTAACATATCATCCACATACAAGACCAAATAAATAACATTGTCACCAACTAATTTAAAATACATACAATGATCTACTTTTCTTTTGGTGAAGCCAAGGCCCCGTATAAATGTATCAAATTTATGATACCACATCCTCAGTGACTTTTTTAACCCATATAGAGACTTCTTTAACTTGCATACCAGTGCTTTCTTACCCTTCACTACAAAGCCTTCAGGTTGCTTCATATAGATCTCCTCTTCTAGATCCCCATGAACAAAATTTGTCTTCATATCCATCTGTTCTACCTCAAAATCAAAAGCAGCAGAAACATATAAAAGTAATCTAATAGAAGTTACCTTGGCAACAAGAGAAAAAATATCACCAAAATCAATTCTCGACACCTGGGAATAACCTTTTGCTACCAAGCAAGCTTTGTATTTTTCCACCTTTCCTTTTGCATTTGTCTTTTCCTTGAACACCCATTTGCTTCCAATGGGTTTCCTTCCAGCCGGCAACTCCACCAAATCCCAAGCGTCATTTTTGTGTAAAGATGCCATTTCATTAACCATGGCCTCTTTCCAGAGTTTTCCATCCTCTGAATCCACTGCTTTCTTCACAGTTTTGGGATCATCATCAGTAATTGATAAAGAAAAATTTGAACAGAAAGTAGATGGACTATACCTTTCTGATTGCCTTCTTTCTCGAACTGATCTTCTTACACTCAGAGTTTGTGGCTCTTCATCTTCTGATTCCTCTTCTACCGTAGAGTCTAACTCTTCCTCCTTTAGCTCAAACTCTATCTTCTCAGGTTCCTTTGGTTGGATTTCACGTTTAATAAAATCTTTCACCTCTCTAAACACTACATCTCAGCTGTACACAACCTTCCTTGTTACTGGGTTCCAAAGCTTATAACCCTTCAAACCATCCTTATACCCAATAAAGATGCATTTTTTAGATTTACTATACAACTTAGTTTGTTTCTCCTTTGGAACATGTACATATGCATCACATCCAAATACCCTCAGATGTGAAAGAGAGGGTTTCCTACCAGTCCATACTTCTTGTGGAGTTTTATCCTCCAACCTGATGAAGGTCATCTGTTGACTAGGTAACATACTGTCTCCACTGCCTCTGCCCAGGATTCCTGTCCTAACCCAACACCACTGAACATGCTTCTTGCCCTTTCCATCAACGTCTTGTTCATTCTTTCTACAACTTCATTTTGCTGAGGTGTATATGGAGTAGTCTTCTGTCGTGCTATACCACACTTCTTATAGAATTCTTTAAATTCCTTACTACAAAACTCTCCACCATTATCTCTCCTCAGCACCTTTATCTTCTTCTCTATCTCGTTTTCCACCAAAGCCTTAAATTCTTTAAACCTATCAAAGACTTCAGATTTCTTCTTAGAGAAATATATCCATGTATTCCTTGAGAAGTCATCTATAAATGATACATAGTACATAGACTGACCTAGTGATGGAACATTCACAGGTCCAAACACATCACTGTGTACAAGCTATAATATCTGTTTCACCCTCTTACTTCTAGATGGGAAACTAACCTGATTCTACTTCCCATATACACAATTTTCATAGAAATCAAAATCTAGAGAGCTATTACTCATACCTTCTACCATACCTTTACCATGAAGTATTCGAAGGCCCTTCTGTCCAATATGTCCAAGCCTTTGATGCCACAACATGGTCTTGTCTCCAGAGACCACTAGGTTTTCTGCTCCACTTTTAGGAACTAGAGAACTGTTGCACCCATCAACAACAGTGCTACCTTGTAGCTTGTACAGAGTTCCAGTCCGAATCCCCGCATCAATACTAGTGTTCCCTGAACCATCTTGCAAGTATCCTTCTCGAACACTATTTTTACACCTGTGTCATCCAGCTTGCTTACAAAAATCAGATTTCTGCCTAATGCAGGAATATGTAGAATACCCTGAAGTGTTCTAACCCTTCCACCTTGCAACTTCAACTTTACTTTTCCATGACCAATGATTCTATCCTTCCTGTCATCCCCCAAGAAGACATCACCACCATCATATTTCTCATACTCGCAGAGCCACCCTCTATGGGGAGTGAAGTGAAAGGATGCACCTAAGTCAATCAACCATGCCTCATGATATACATGTATACTTGAAGAAGCCAAGTACACATCCCCACCTTCATCTGAGGTGGTTTTTGCCTTTGTAGAAGGAGCATCATCAGATCCCTTTCCTTTATTAGGAGCTTTAGATTTACAGTCCCTTTTGAAGTGCCCTTCCTTTCCACATTTCTAGCACACCACCTTTATAGGTCATCCTAGAGATTTAGATCTCCCTCTAGATTTAGATCTCCCACTCGATGACTTATTTTTGTTTCTGTTCTAGGATCGTCCTTGTATAGACAAGGCATCACCATTCTGGCTCTCCATATTTTTCTGTCTCATCTCCTTCATCAGCAAGGATGAGACTATTTCATCAAAATGCAAGGCAGTTGCATTGCTACCTATTGCAATAACTAGACTATCCCATGAATCTAGTAGAGAACACAACAAATTGATGAACTTATCTTCATCTGAAATTTTAATATCAATAGATGCTAACTGACTTACCACAGTATTAAACGCATTTATATTCTTTGTCACCGAGTCTCCATGTTTCATCCTCAGGTCATACAACTTTTTCCACAGCAACAGTTTATTCACCAAAGACTTAGACTGGCACAAAGTCCCTAACTTGTCCCACAAAGCGTTTGTCGTAGCTTCCCCTGATACATTCAACAATACTGAATCTAAGACACAAAATCGTATTGTGCTCTTTGCCTTCCGATCCAACTTCTTCCACTCTTCATCGGTCACTTCCGTTGGTTTAGTACCTGGATCTACCATGATCCACTGATCTTTATCCACCAACAGATCCTCCATCTTGAGTTTCCACAACTCAAAACTCTAACCATTAAATTTCTCGATCTCTATCTTTCCACCACTCGCCATCTTCTTTCACCACCAGAATCGATTTCGCAGATCTCCAACTAAATAGGGTCTACCACAGGCCCAAGTGAAACCCCTCAGCAACAAAGGCGTCCCCTCGAAGCCAAAAATAGCTCCGATACCAAATGTAGGTTGTAACCCCATACATAAATTACCTGCATATGAATTCTAAAACACATAAAAATAAACAATGCAAGAGCATAACACATAAAACACATATAAAGAGAGATTTTCCCACTAGATCCCAAAACTGGGACTACCAGCTTGATTTTTCATTATTTTCCTTTCAATGTTATAATACATATTTATACATGCCGAAGCATCCAATACCATGGACCGAAAACCGTCGCGTCCAATACCATGGACAAAAAACCATTGATCCAATACCATGGACTAAAAACCATCACGTCCAATACCATGGACCAAAAAACCATTGCGTCCAAAAAACATGTGTGAAAATCATGCACAAAACCATAGGTGGGTCTGCCCAACCTAACATAGGGTCCAAAATAAAAAAAAATTGGGGCGTTGCCCCCAACCCCATAAAGTGGGGTTACGGGTACCCCTCAAACCCCCTATTAACAATGTGGAAAGAATATAACACAACCCAACACACACATCCCCTTCAGCATCAACACTGGATGATTAAATCCAATTGTAGCCATGATCTAATTAATTAATTAATTAACCAATTAATTTTCTTGTCCCTATCTCTTGGTCAAGTCAAATATAGTTGTTTCCCAATCCATTGTAGCAATTTCCTTGGCCAATAGTAGTTGTTTTTCTGGCTATTGATTGATTTATTCTCTCTATTTAACTTGTAGCCATGGTCTGGTTCTTCATCTTGTCCTAACGATGAACCACACTTGTTGGTTTCAAAAGTGTTGACAAATGAATTTTGATGTGATTTTCACTGAAAACTTTTCTCAATAAAATTGATATGGATCATAGCAACCCAAATTCAATCATGATTGAATCCATTTAGAAACTTGGTTTTTATACCCCAAATGTTTTGACAATTTAGATAAGGCAATGGGTATTTTAACTCTTTCGAGTTCTCTTTCAACATTGAAGGTTGTTAATACAATTTTGTTATTTAGGATTGTTTTAACTGTTTGATTCAATGGTTGAATTATAGTTGTTTGAGTTTCATTGGATTTGATTTGAGGTTCATTTACAATAGGGTTTTTTGGAGGTCTACCAGGCCCTGACCTAGATCTTAGATCATATCTCCTATTCAATTTTGCAATTAAAAACTTAGAAAAGGCCTGATATTTTGAAATTTGAGAGTCTTCTTCATCTTGAGAAGACTGATTTAAAGGGTGGGAAATAATAACATTTTGTAATGGTGCCATTCTGATGTCATTCTCTGAGATGATTCTAGGTTAGTTAATCATGCAAGAGCATCTAAAATGTTTGTTTGTTTTTAAAGTTTTTGGATGACCGATGTTATGAACAATGTGAAAACAGGTGCTTAAAGCTTAACAATTGCCAAATAAGATGAAAGGGTTGTCTATTTGTATAAAATAGTTAATTGATTTAAAGTGGGTGAATAGCAGATTCTTGATGAGATATAACTTGCTAAATATTTAGACAAAATATTTGATTGGTTATAAGAAAAGAATACAGGAAAACAATGTTTTCCTGTACAACAAAAGATATTTAATCTAATGCAAATGGGTGTGACAATTAATTGATATAGGGTAGTTTATAATAACAGATAGTTTTATAAACTATTCCCTAATTATTGTTTATAACTTCACAGGGGATTTAAGACTGGTTTATACTTAGTATGACCTTACCCAAATTTCTGGATAAAGGCTTAAATACATGAAGACATAATGAAATAAGCATATAAGAAAAACTCACAAGGAAACAAATTATAAGAGGAAAATTCATAATCCCTTCATTAACTTGAAGCAAATCTCCAACTTGATTACAATTCTTTTATGAAAGCTCATCCAAAGCTTCAACCCTCAATAACTTCAAGGAGGAGTTATTTATACAAAAATAAAAGTTCTTCTAGATTCTTTTACACAAAAATACAAAAATAGTACAAAAATATAGGAATCTCAAAGCTGCTAAGTGTTAGCACTATATTTCACGAATTTGTTGATGATATGGTCCCAAAAATGTGTTGCCCGGCTACTTGTCAGTTGATGATGATGGTTACTCGATAGTTTCACATAAGTGATCCCATCTATGTTAAGTTGGTATAGAAAGATTTACTAATTTCCTATAAACATCATCAACGTTGGTGTACTTTTCAAAAGTGGGAGTATTTACAAAAATGTGTTTAATTTCATCCTTAATTGTCAAATGAAATTCTAAAGCCTCCACCATTTGTTTCCTTGTGAGATGACCCTTTATACCTACAAAATTAACTTTATCAGTTGCAATTGAATAAATATTTTGACAATATTACTCCAAACTGATCAACCTGTCATTTGGTGCCAGTAATCCTGGTAGTCCTCTCCGATTGACTAAGTTAAATTTAAAATAAAACCTTTGAACAACAATCTTCAAGGCTTGGCACTTGATCTCCAACTGGATCATGAGGTTCTTTTTCTGCAAAACCTTCTTAATCTTTGGAATGGCTTATGTTCTGTCCAGAATCTGAATCTACTCCAGCTTGGCCTTGGTTTTTGAATTAAGAAATTTGATCATGTCAGTGGCTTCACTTGGTTTGTCTTTAATAAGTTATTGAACTTCTTCAATAGTTATCTAACATCTATTTATAAGTTCTTCCCGCTAAAAAATTATCTGTATGGAGGGCCATACTTCAGCTATGGCCTGACTGATATCTCCCCAAATTTTTTCCTTAGCTTGGGCCAAGGTCTGGACCATTAATGACTCACTTTCTAACTCTTCTATTCTTCTAGTCAGTATGTGGGTCTTCTCCATCTCTTCAACATAAAAAGTGTCATTTTAATCTTTTGAGTCTCCATATTCTTAAATTTTTTATGAAGACTTTCATTCGCTTGTTTTTGGTGAGTCAGCGCCTGTAAGACTTTGTTTAAATCTCATGTTGTTGATGTATATTTTTTTATTGCTGATGTCGATTCACCTACTATTATTGACACTATAATAGGTATAGATGTAGCGTGAGCTATAGATAGTTGAGTATATTTCTCTTTTTCTTTAATAAATTTCTCAATTTGCTATTCCACGGTCTTTATGTATACATTCTCCTCAATGATCAACTTGAGCATTTATTCCTTTTGTTGTTCACTTTCTATTATTTCCTTGGTTTGAGGATCCTCTGTAGAAGGTATTTTGAGTTGCTTCCTTAATGATGTTATGTCTACATTATTCTTTTTGATAGTTTCCTCTGCAACTTTAACATCAGTGGGGCCATACCCAATTTTAATCACCAAATATTCTAATGATTTGACCTTCTTATCCTTTGCCAAAGAGGATATATTTTATATCTTTAATTGTGATTGAAAATTTGAAAGAACTATTTGAGTTTTGATAATGCCATAGCAATGTTGTTCATGCCAGAGAAAAGTATCTCACCAGACTGCCTATGCATACCCATCTTATCAATTGGATGTATCTGGTACGAATCAAAAGAGAATATAGTCTTTTTATAATCTGAAGAAGCCTTTGGGAAAGGTACTTGGGCTTGAAGGAATGACATTTCTATCCTGCATTTATCACTATCAAGAGTTGCCAATAACCTATGTTGCAAAGTTGATGTCTATTTCCAAAACTGAGCATGTACATTTTATTTTAAATATTCATTCTTCTCTTTAATTTCAAGGAAATTAGTGAATATGTTTCATTCCTCTTGCTGACTTGCTCCTGGAAACTAGGTGATCTCCAACAAATTCTATGAAACTGAAGAGGAAGGTGGAGGAGTGATTACAGTTTCTTCTCTCCCTCTAGAAACCCATGAATCATCCAAATTGATGATTATAGGCTCCTTTTGTCCTTGAGTAGTAGTAGTGTCTTTGGAGTCAGTCCTTGATTTCTTCTAATAATGAATGAATTATTTTTCACCTTTTGTTGATGATGAAGCTTCTTCTCTAGGTCTCTTGTCCTGCTTGCTTTGAGAAGTGAGAGTCTGGAGAGTAGAAGGAGGTAAAATTTGTTCTTCTGCTTCTTGAAGTGCATTCTCCTTCCACTGTTATTGATTTTTGTACTTCTCAATATCTGGTCTTGGAGTATGATTGTAAGGTGTGGTTTTAAGTTCCACCCTTAAGCTGGAAATAATACTGAATGGGTCATTAAAGTAGGTGAAACTTGGTTGGAATCCCATCTATTCAAGGATTGAATCTACTTCAATACCAGCTAATCTGTTATTAGAAATGAATGATCCTACCATTGACTATATTTTGAATTGAGACTTCCCCTTTCCTAAAATGGAATGAAGTTCATCCATATTAATCGTTTTCCTAATATATTCCAGAGAGAAAATTATCATTGGAACGTATTTGGGCAATTTATATGGAGCCAATTCACAACTATATACTCTAATCTTTGTATAGTAGACACCTGTCTCTTGTTCTATCTTGATCACTGAGTTGCAGGATCCTTTTAATTTCTAGACTGATCATGGGTTCATTCTGGCTGCTCAGAAGCTGTGCAACTGGATGAATGAAACAACCAATGAAGCCAGAAAACATGAACTCAGTTGAGTTCCTTCTGATCAATGAAGTCCAATGTGTGACTGCTTAATTCACTTGCTCATCATTGTGCTTGTGTAGAACTATAGGTAACATATCTCCTTGATGAAAGATAATCATATTTACTAGCACAAAGGAGTATTTAAGCACTCCTTCAGTAGTAATTTTCATCAATTTCTCATGCATAGTTTCAACCAAGAATTAACTCTAATTATACATGAAGGTAGGCTTGTTTTCTTTAATGAAAATTGATAGATAACCTAAGATAGATTCATCTACCCACTGATCTGATTGGTACCCTAATAAGCATGAAACTACGTAAATTATCTATTTAGCTCTCTCACTGAACATGGATGCTAGATAGGGAGGATTCATTTTAGGAAGCCCGACATCTTCTGGGAGAAAGATCTCAAATATCTGAGATCTTTGATGGAAAGTGAGCTTATGATATAGGTCCAATAAAATAGTAGTGGAGAAAAAGTTAAGTGAACTATTTTCAGGGATCAAAAGCATATTGTTGATGACTTTGGGAGTGATAGATATTAGAATGTCTGCATTCTGAGCTACCACAATTCTCTGCAAAGTGTTATACTTAACTTGGCACCATATGAATGATAAGGAAAATAATGCGTATGAGGAAACATATACAGGGGAAAAATAGGTTCCACACATTGCGTAATTTGAACATGTCGAATTCACACTCTCTGTTTATGATTTTGAAGAACTGGTCAGCCAATGGAATGTGATCTAGGTATAAGGCATCAGAGGCTTTTGGGTTTTCTTGTAATGAAGATGAACTGGTAGATGGATAATCTTTTGTCTTAGGAGCCATGATTACATAATTGCAATGAAAAGATAATAGAAAATAGGGATACAAATACCTCAAGATGATGTGTTCTGGTAGTAAGCTTGGCAGTAGCGTAGAATAAAAATAGGAAGAAGTGATTGTATGAAATAGTGAATCGAGATATAAGAGGAGTTATGGAAAATAAATGGTGTAATGGGGGTGAGGGTATTCTTTATAACCGAGATAAGTTAACCGTTACGGGAAGCCCATTACTGAATGGAAGGATTAACATTAATACAGAGGAAAGAATAGTAACGGGAGGAACAAATAGCGAACAAGCGACAATGGATAGACGATGAGGAGAAAGGGATAAGGACACGTGACATGCAATGGTTAGGAATGAAAGGGAAGGGAAGGATATTACCATTGGCTAGATATCAGAAGGCACAGGAAAAATATTTACCATTGGCGGATTTTGCAGGGGGGTGGTGGTAAGTGGTAATGAACGAGGGGGGTGCGAAGTGCGTAGGAGGTGACACGTAGCGAGGGGCCCATGGGAATGAAACTGATTTTCAGACCAGCCCCCTATCATTATCACATAACGTAGTGAGGGGGAACAAAATGTCTTCCAGTTGTTGATCTAGATGGGGAAGCAAATAGTCGTCTAATTGTGTTCAACCTTTAATGCTTCGCAACAAAACAATTTTGTCCTTTTCTGACTTTGACTAAAAATATTTACAATGTTTATTTACATAAAAATTAATCACCAATTAAAGGTAGTTAAATCCTAATAAAATCTTAATCTGAATTTTTGGCGCATTTAGAATAGAAGCCATTATTTTCCCTAATTTACTTGTAATCCTATTCTAGTACATATTTGGCCAAATTTTGAGCACATTAGGCCAAATTTATTCTATTCCATCCTATCTAATAATTTTCTACCAAGATTAAACAGTTTGGTGAACTTATTCTCTAATATAAAACATAAATTTAAATGATTTGATCATTATTAAGCTGTATGATTCAAATCAGAAGAAAAGGTTTTGGCATTTAAACAAGATGCACACAAAACCTTGATTTATTACAATGCAATTTATTTCTATGAAGTAGAATTTAAACATGCACACTTATACAAATTTCCATTTTCTTTTGATGGGGTTTTATTTCATCTCTTTTTTGATATTTTCATTTTCATTCTTTATTATTTTATCCCCTATTTTATAAATAAAAACTAACTTATCAAAAATAAAGCATGTTACAACACTTGATATGACTATCCTGGCATGTCTTTAATCCTAAGGATTCGATTCCATTTTTAATGGTCAATTGCTGAATGGTGAAATAATTTATTATTCTTTTCCCTTCCCTGAGCCACCGGACCCTATAATTCTATTTCTTCATTATTCCTTTCCTCCATATGACCTTCTTCAATCAATATTTTCTGTAACACCTCCATCTTTAGCTCCAAATCCCTTTTTTCCTGGAAAATGTCACCAAACTCTATGCTATTTGACTACCTTAATTGGGACTTAATATATCTCAACTGGGCCTGTATTTTATACATATTAGAGTCCCTAATTGGGAGTGGATCCACCTACGATTTTTTATATTATCCATAAATGAGGTGTGATCTATCTAGAAGGCCTCCAATATAAACAATATGTTTTTAGGTGTACCCAACATTGGAATTGTTAACACCAGCATTCAATGATCCAAGCCCCTACAAGGGAGGATATTTGCTTCCATGTCCAACCCTCACATCAACAAATCCTCAAATATCACGAATATGTCTAGCCTTGATGACACTTGATGCTCCCCTCCATGTTTTTTTTCTCTAGTTGAAGGTTCCATTGCATGTTTCCATATCAATTAGATTCACTTCATCTATGTACCTTGTAAAGGTATCAAAATCTCTGTCAATCCTTCTTTGACCACCCTTTTTTTCTACCATGGAGGTTATCATATTAAAATATCACCGTACAATTCAAGGTAGGTTCTGTTCTCTATCCTTGAAGTCCATAAAGGCTTGGATTAAGCTTATTTTTTCATCTATTCACTGAGGGACATAAACATTTGTGAACAAAATCAACCTAGGGACAACTATTATCTACATCTCTAATGATAAGAGAGATCTATATGCTTCTGCGTCAATTAGATTTATTACATAAGGGTTCCACCAAGTAACTAAACCTACTATAGTACTCTAAGCTTCCACCTCCAGAAATGAAAACCCCCTTCCTTCTTATTTCTTTTATTTTTTCTAGTAAGCATTTCATTTCATGTAGGAACTCACGATCAATTTCTTCCATTTTTATCTTTTTCTTTAACAATTTTTTTTTCTTAGGATATTTATGGCTCTTTCATTCCACATCATAACTTTCAACTTTAACTATGGAGATTAGGTTGTGATCTTAAAGCTCTAATCTTACCTAAATTTATCAACATTGCTCTGAATTCCTAGAGGGCTACCCTATTTGACTTCCTTCCTTTCTACTTTGCATATGCTTAGGGTTTGATAGGTTATGACCTTCCAATGACTTAACTCCCATCTCCTGAATATATTCATGTGGTATTTTATGACCTCTAATCTTTGCCTCCTCATGCATCAAGTAGAGGTACTAGGTTTTATCCATATGCTCCACCAGGATGGCCTCTAACCCCTTTTTTCATGCTTGTTCCACCATAGATTTTAATAGCGCTCCTGTAACATCCATATCCACACAAATCTTCACATATGAATTGTATCTTCCTTGCATCGTTGCATCAGGTATCTTGACAAAATTCCTTAATATGTCCCCTATAAGATTTAGTATCGAAGGAAGCCAATAATCTAAAGAGAGGGAATACAGCCTAACCTAGACTGGGATGCTCGTAAATATCTCCTTCTTTGGGGTGAAGTTATCCTTCTATCATTGCATGTACAAGCCCCTTGAAGAAAATAAATAAGGATCACCATAAAAGACTTGATCCTTGTCCTCCAAATTTGCAAATACCACCGTAAAAAAAACCTTTCGACCCCAAATGCATCTCTATTTCCACATGAGGCTTCTAGTGGTTCTTGATTCAATCACATAACACATTCTCTATGGGAAAGAGACCCGAGAACTTACATATGATTTCATAAGTTCACATGCACTCCCTGGAGGCTTGGATCTAAGGATCAATGTTTAATTCTATTAGGATTATCATCATTTTGGGCTTGCATGGGCCATTCCCGTTAGCCCCTTTTGAATTTTCTACTAATTTGCTTGGATGCCTATAGTAATTTTGTCTTCTCATAATCTCCAACCATTCTGGATTTGATTACCTACCCCTGCCACTCCTTGACTTGTTCCTATGGTTTCGTTGGTTGAGAATTTGAATCCTACCTTGGACCCTTCCCCTTTGTTCGCTACCACGTTCCTATAGGAGGTTCTCTCTCCCCAAATAACTTTGAAATAATTATTAAATAATGATTTAATAAATTATCAAAATGTGAAATGATCAAGGAATAATAATTCAATAATGATTTATTTAATTATTCCTATGGAAATGGTAAATATGGGTTAAAATAGTTTTTTTTTTTTGTAAGTGAGATGTCTCCTACCAACGCACATGCTTAGCAACCTGTTGAGGTCTCGAAAATCGTTGCCACAACATTGGGGGATAACCACCCGGTTCAGACCTTGGTACAGCTCCTTTTCCATTTGGGATGGTGGCTCCGACTAGAGATAACGGGACCAATTTCCCGATAGTAAGATAAAAGGGATGGATGGGTGATGAATAATTTACTTGAGTGATAGGTGACTAGCTTATTCTATTGACAGAAATAGGGAAACTAATACTAATCCGGGGCACAACTTATTCATTCAAAATGCAGCGTTAAATAATCTTTATCTATCTAATAGGCATATAGATGACTCTGTAAAATAAATAAGATACATTCAATCATTCAAAGATTACTTCATATGAATAGTCACAATGAAGTGATAAATACAAATTACTGCATTCACTATTTATATCATCAATACATATACATGGTTAAAAGAGAAGCATGCGATAAAAAACCAATAATGGAATGCATAAAGAATGCTGTGAAAAGCACATATATATATAAGCGACAATAGAAAGAGTGATCCAAACAACAATTAACATAACAAAAATGAGTACAGACGCAGATAATAGTACCATGTGAGTTGTAGATTAATCTGAAATATCAATCGCTATTCAAGATTCCTTCTTCAACATAGAAATGCTTTCAAACAATGACAATAGTGCACATTTGCATAAAAACCTTCCTCATTAAATTCAGAATAATTGGTCGAGTTTCATAAAAGAATATCCCTGAAGTACAATAGTGCAACTTCAGGGTTTAAGTCATATACAAAACTTTACGACCCTTCTAAATGCATGAAAGGGTCTATAAATACTACTAAGCTAAAAAAATCTATGAAACAAAATCCTACTAAATTGGTATCAGTAAATGCGGTCTATCTCTCAGGGGCGATCTGGCAGTCAGAGAAGTGATTCATGCCTCAGGTTGTTTGCCCTTAAACCTAAGCTGGCTTGTCGCAAGCATTGGTTCCACTTCTGGCGGTTTGTTGAGGCGCAAAATGAATTGGGCGGCGAAGGTGGCATCCTGAATGTTGAGTATAATATACCCTACGGCATTTGTTAGGCATTTCAAGGTGGCTCTTTGGCTGTATGGCTTGATTAAGAAGAACCAATAAGCATCCCATGTCAAACTGTTGATTCCAGTGATCAATCTTGCGTTTTTCTCCAGCTTCGGATAGCATGAGTGCTCCAACATATTTGCTATTGTTAATTGACCTGGAGTGCATTGGGAAATCATATTAGATAAATAAAGTGTATTATTTACTAATTCAACCAAATTTCCACTGATTGTTTTGCATCTGGAAATTGCTCTTTCTGCCTTCATTAGTTGTGATTGCCATTCTGTGAATAATATCTCTTTGTGCGATTCCAGAATTCTCAGTAGATTAGTTGCCCGGCCTATATCGGAATCCTGCCATTCTATAAAGTTTGTCAGTGGTTCTTCAGCCTGATCCAAATTGGTCCTTGCTTTTTCTACCTTTTCACTTATGGATGCTACCAACTCGCACAATGGTTCTGCTTGTGTAATCTGTTGACATAGTAGCTTAACCTGATTAATCAATGCCTTATTTAACTGGAGTGCTTCTGCTTTGAATTCGTCTACCTGAGGGAGCTTTTTCATTTTCTCAATTTGAGTGTTCAATTGAGTGATTTGCTCATCTTTTGCTTTCATTGTTCCCTCAGTTGATATTCTTAACTGCTCTAGTGCCGCCAATAGCTCCTTTTGCCTTTGGATTGCGCCTTCATCAATCCTCTGCTTTTGCTCTTGTAATTGCTTGGTCAGCTGATTATTGTTCTGTTGCTGCACTAGCAATTCTTGCTCCGCCTGCTCTACCTTCTGCTGAACTTCTGATAGTCTCGCTTGTAGCGAGGATATGTCTTGGTCCTTGGTCTTCAATAAACTCCTTACCTCTGATGCTTTATCAATGGTTGCCGCTGAATATGCTCCAGCGAATTGCGATAGCTTGGTTAAGTCATTGGAGGGGTCGAATTCCTCTTTCCACACAATATTGCCTGTTACTGTCAATTCAGGGAATGGGGAAGGCTGATCAGCTCTTCTCCTTTTCCTCTGTCGCTTTACAACAGCTTTATGCTTAGGGCTATAAAATACATCCAAAGGGGGAATATCTTCAATTTGCAAAACGATTTCTCCCGTTGGATCTTTAGGAATTATCTCTATTTCTTTTGTTTTGGGTAGGCCGCTGGTTTCGCCCGAAACCAGTTTCGATGTTTCTTCCTGTGTGTCACCTTCTTTAGAAACCTCATCATCTTTTGAGCACTCTAGGTTACCGATAATTGTACTGAATTGTTGCCATTGCTGGAGCAAATTCGGATCAACTAATATATCATTATTATTCTTAGAGCTGCTCTCTTCTTGGGTCTTCACCTGGGTTTCTTCTTGTTGCTGCATATTTTCCTGGGTCACCTCCTGCCTCTGGCTATGCACTTCCTCCTGCTACTTTGATGTAGTAGGAGGTGGCGTATTATCTCGCTGCTCAGACTCGCTTGACCTAGTTGTTGTTGGAACAGTCGCTAACAGGTCTAGAGGCAGAGTTTGCAACCTTTGTTCTCTAATTCTGTTAAATTCGACTAACCCTTCATCATTATACACATTTCTGGCAAGCAACTTGACTTGATATAGCAATTCGGCCGATGCGAACAAATCCTCGAATTTGTCTTCTTTGTGCTCGACCTTGGCCAATTTGGCCTGGTCGAGCGCATTGTAAGCGATCTTCCTTGGATCATACTACCTGCTTGGCAGAGTAGCCAGAGTGAGCAAATTCGTTTTCCCAGCTTGCTTCTCTACATGCTTGATGTCATGCAGGGCATAAATTCCAATTCGTAATGGAAAAGAGGGCCAAACATGTTTTTTAGCTCTTTTAAGGGTCTGAGTAACCCCTTCAACATTGATTTGATAAGCTACTTCCCTGGCAAGTAGCTTATCGTGGATGTAAAGTGGTAGCACATGCGGCCTGGCCTGACTGCCAAAAACTCTGATGTAGGTGAATTTCTCCTCCCCAAACCAACTTGCTACTGCAGTCAAATCTACCCCTGCTTGCTCAGAAATCTTTGGCGCAGGCTTATTAAAAATGGAATAATGAATTGGCAACACAAAACCATTGCAGATTTGGTACAAGTGGTGCTTATAACTAGTCTTCCATAGTTTTTGATAATGTATGTGAATGGGTGTGGGGTCTTGCGACGTCCACCTCCATCCCAGCACGGGAAACTTAGAATTAAAACATAACACATCCATCACATAGGCACTGTAATAAAATGGCGGAATAACCCTCTTTGTGACACGATAGTTAGACCTGAAATCGAGGATGGCTTTGGCTAACTTGTCGGATAATATAACTGCCCAGTCCATAATTTCTCCACTACATGCTGCCTCCATTAGGGGAACCATTTCTATGGTAAAATTGGCAGAGTCATGCAATCCCCATAGCCTACACATCATAATTCCAGCATAACAGTAAGGAGAACACAGGGAGTCAACTGAGTACTTACCCGAGGTTTCATGCTTGTGTTTTGCTGGATTCTGTCTCCAGCCTCGAATTGGTTCAGACTCGGTCTCATTCTCTACTCGAAATTTCTCCAGAAATGAAGCATTATATTTATTCTCTTCTACCGGTAAGTGATACATTAACCTTAGATCTTCGGCTCGAAAAGTACCAAAAATCCTCCCGTCCGCAGTGCTAAACAATCTGTTAATAATTGGGAGCTCTTGGATTGCCCACCTTACCACATCCATGTAAGGAAGAATTTTCTCCCAGGCCGCTATTCTATGTAGAAAGGAGTCGGCCAAGTCTTTTAAATTGGCATCAGATTTGCTGGTATTATCACATGAAATTTCTATTCCGGTCACCTTTGGCTCTTCTACTTCAATCAAATTGTAAGTCCCTTGCCAAGTGGTCCTAGTAAGTCCTAAGCATGTTGTATCTGATATAAGCCCTTTGTTCTGTCCGCTTGGATCAATGACAGCTTGCCTTGTGGATTGCGGAGCAGTGGGCATTGTATTTTTCTTGGATTTCTTTCCCATCCCACTTAATTATGTCTCTGTGGAAGAATCCTGCACAGAGCGAAAGATAGGCGTAACACAGACAACAATAATATGAATTGAACAGCATGAAGTATATATATCTGGATGCATTCATAGCGATTAATTGACTTGAAGTGGCGTTAGGATCAAATCCGTAGATAGATCGCAAGCCTGTTGTTTTCATTAAATGGTCGTTATGGCCTGTCGATCTCATTAATACCAGTCACTTCGGTTAATGGCCGAATGATTTATTTGAAGCATGCCTTGGGCGATTTGGTGGTTTGAACGTGGATGAGTGGCTTTTCAAAGGATATTGCTTTAATTACGAATAAATCATATTAAACTGCCATTTATG
Source organism: Pinus taeda (assembly GCA_000404065.3). NCBI lineage: Eukaryota > Viridiplantae > Streptophyta > Pinopsida > Pinales > Pinaceae > Pinus > Pinus taeda. The sequence goes on along the minus strand of APFE031374438.1, from coordinate 49,740 downwards.
ACTTTTTCTTTGAAAACTGTGCTTTTTCCCTTTTCGCAATCGGGCATCGGGGAAATACTAAGTTATTACATTGTTTTCGTTTGGAATCCGCGATCGCCGATAACGATATCGCATCGGGTCGGGAATAGCTAGGAGGGTCGTCTAGAATGAGGGCATGGTGAGTCGTTGATCGCCGATAGCGATATCGCATCACATCGGGCGAGGGGGAGGCTTTTTTCATTTAAGTGTGATTGTCGATTGCCGATTGCCAATTGCCGATATCGCATCGAATCGGAGCAAGGGTTATTGCTTATGTTACTTTATGCTTTTGGCGATATCCTATAGCGATTTTCGGATCGGCGAAAACCAAGATGTCCCTTAAGTTGTGGTTTCTTTTTTATTGCGATATGCGATCTTGCGATCGCTTTATCACATTGATAAAGATAAATCATTTTATATTGGGATTTTTGATTGGTTTTAGTTCGAAAGGTCTTTTAATAATATTTACTTTTATTCGAGCCTTTTTTTGAAATAGAACTCTAAATTGATACCAATTTGAAACAAAAATTAAAAGGGACCCATTTCACATTATAATTTTGGAATAGTAACGATATGAAATGGGGGGGTTGTTGTATGGCACAACACAACGCATTGAGGTTTGAACATAGGCCTCCTCACTAATGAAACACTTTCTCAACTGGTTGTGGCACTGGGATTCGACAATATTTTTAATTATTTTCACATAAATGGGTCAATATAAAAATAACATGAAATTAAATAAATTTCCAAGTTATATTCATGTGCTTAATTAATTAAATGGAATTAACTTAGTAAAAGTGGTTCATTAAATTATTTCTTATGGAAAAAGTGAGTTTTAATGTGTAAAACCCATACTACATGGTGTATTTTGATCGACCTAATAAAATATGGCTAGTTGATCACTTTTTAGGTGATAACATTGATGCATATTATGGATTGATGCCTATTAACATTTTCCACCCATTTAATTTATTTGACTATTCTAATTATGTATTTTATAAATACCAGCCTAGATCTATCTTAACTCTAGATCTACTAAGCGCCGAGAGGGATGAAATCGCTTGAGATACAAACCTCTTTTAGTGTGAAAAGGGATTTGATCAATTTCGGCACTCGGTAGATCTAGAGTTAAGATGGATCTAGGCTAATAGAATATATATGTTGTTGATATTGAAATACTTTATTTATAATTCATGTTCTCCACATTAAAATATTCAAATGTGCCCCCTCATATTGTTTCCTATGCATACATTTAATTATTTTGATTATTAATAATTTCTAAAACATTACATATCAAATACATATTAACAATTGAATGGATTACAAATATCCCTCATACATCGAATTAGAAAGTAGAAAATATTTTTTGTTATTAATATATTTTTGTTTTAAATATCAAATGTACACTAAACGTAGAATGCATTACACATCATGTAATATCAATATACTATTTCTTGTCATCTCAATATTAAGTAGTGAAGAAATTATTACATTTCTTCCTCACACTAAAAGGTAAATTGTTATTTTTACTTTCAGCTAATTGATATCTTTATATAAAGTTATGTAATATTAAGGGGCAAATTTAATTATCTTAATTATGGCCGACATTAGGTTTTTTTGTCATTAAAATATTATTTTACTATTTTTAAAAATAAAGTTACGTGCTTGCTTTCCCTGAGAGAGCGAGAATGAACAACTAAGGTCTATAGTCTTTAGCAGGTGTTGAACTCTATGGAAGGGCACAAAGGAGGGAGCTCCACTCCCTCCTATAAGCAGGCTGTAGCCAGCCGAGGTAAGAAGCCAATAGAAGAGGTCAGAGATCTTGCTAAATAAGGGAGAGAAAGCATGGAAGAAGAGCAAGAGGGAATAAAATCTAGGGAGAATAATAGCAAAAAAGAAAAGGATGAAGACGACAAGGAACAGGGAGCAAAAACCAAGGTAGAAAAGGGACCATGTAAACCCAAAACTAAAGTAACACCCAGAGTATTTCTGAATGATCATGCTCTGCAAGCACACAGGGACCACATGTGGACATATGCTATCATTTGTAAATTCATGGGAGTATGGCCCATTGAAAAGGCATTACATACATGGATTAAATACCATTGGAAACCAAAAGGAAGCATTGACCTACATCTTGGGTCAAAGGGATTCTTTACTATGGTCTTCACAAATATTGAGGATAAAGACAAAGTGTTTGAAGGACTCTCCTACTTCTACGTAGCTGCAGGCCTCTATATGAGGTTGTGGATGATAAACTTTGTCTCGAAGTGGGAGACTTTCACTTCAGTTTCAGTTTGGGTAAGACTTTACTCCCTTCCTCTTGATTACTGGCAAACAAAATCGTTAACAGCCATAGGAAATAAATTAGGACATTTTGTCAAAGCTTCTGAAGCCACCTGAAGGGGAAAATACACTTCCTTTGCATGAATTTGTGTGGAGATGGATCTCTCCAGAGCTCTACCAGATGAGGTTATATTGGAATTTTTTGATGAAGAATGGGTTCAAGCAGTCGATTATGAACATATTCCATTTAGATGTCGCAGATGCCACAAGCATGGACACCTTTTCAGGGATTGCCCTTTGAGTAAAATAGAGAACAAGAGCAAAGCTACCACAATTAAAGATACTGAAAGCTTTCACAAAGTGAGCCATAGAGGAAAAGGGGGCAAAAGGGGACTTAAGCAACATCAAGCAAAAGGGCCTCAGGCCAGTCGGAATAAGTACCAAGTACTCGAGGAAGAAGAAGAGATAACAAAAGTAGATCATGGAATGGAGGGAAGTCCAGAGGAGAAGGAGAAAGAGGAAGTCAAAGATCAAACAAAGGATAATAATAAACAAAAAGAGGTTATGATGAGTGATGTAGAACTGGATATGGACTAGGAAATGACCCAGAGCAAGATGGAAATGGAGGACCATGAACTACAAGAAATTCTTGATAGAGAACACCTAGATTTGGAAGGGTTATTGAAACAGGGAACCATGGGAGGGGTAGACTCGTTACCTCAAGAAGATTTCACTAGAGTACAACAGTTGTACTTATGGAAAAACTAGGCTAAAGTGAAGGACAGACAAAGTAACACTGCAAAACAGTGTAACGAAGGTGTGAAAACTATGAAAAACACACTAGGATTAGCACCTAGAAGCCCATGAAAGAAAAGAGTTAGAAAAAAGTAGAATGAACTGTTGATGTAATGTGGAAAGCTAATGATAGATTCAAGTAAGATGAAAGACCTAACTAGTTACTTCTTCATAAATATTTAATGATGAAGTTCACCTCTTGGAATATCAGGGATCTAGGTGGTAAAAGGAAACAAAGATTACTTAGTAACAGAATGAAACAAGAAGCTTCGAGAATGATTTTTGTCCAAGAAACTAAATGTTCCATTCAAAAAATTAAAGAGATATATAATAAATGGCTCAATCGATTTGAGTTTCTAGAAGTCAAGGCAGAAAATACAATAGGAGGCATTCTTAGTCTTTGGAACCCCTAAAAGATTGGTATAATAGATGTTGAGGCTTCTAGAAATTACTTATCAATGGTTATTCAACCTCTGGGGACAGGGAGACCTATCTGGTCATGAATGTTTATGACCCTCAGAGAATGGATGACAAATTCAGGGTTCTAGATTCTCTTGTGGATCTCAGAGAGAGACATGTAGAGATATCATGGATTTTTGGTGGGGACTTCAACATGATCAAATCACTATGAGAGAAAAAAGGGGGAACCAGAACTCTAAAAAAAGATTCCTTAGTTTTTCAGTCTGTTATGGATACTATGAAGCTAGTTGACATTGTTTTGATTAATGGTCTCTTTACTTGGAATAATAAAAGAGGAGGAGAGTCTCAAGTAGCCTCAAAGTTAGATAGATTCATCATCTCAAAGGACCTTATGCTCAATGATAAGGAAATGGTAGTGAGAATACTCCCCTTTGGAGGATCAGGTCACTGGTCGGTTCAACTGAAGGTCAAGGGAACTGGTACCCCCAGGAATAGACCTTTTAGATTTGAGAATATCTGTCTCACACATCCAGATTTCATCAGCAACATTTTAGGTTGGTGGTCTGAAGATTTTCATATTTAGGGTACAAGTATGTTTCTTCTTCACAAAAGACTAAAACACATCAAGCTCAGGCTAAAAGATTGGAACAAGAATGAATTTGGAAATACTTTTGAAGGAAAAAAAGTTGTTGAAAACAAATTGTAGGAACTCAACCAAACCCTTATCAACGATGGCTTTGATAAAGTTAGAAATGATAAAGCCACTGAATTCCAACAATATTGGGAAAACTTATGTAAACAAGAAGAAATATTTTGGAGACAAATATCTAGAGTGCAATGGCTAAAAGAAGGAGAGAGAAACACTATATTTTTCCACAAATCTACCTTGGAAAATAGAGCTCATAATAGAATCTCTTCAATCAAGGATGAGTGAGGGAAACTTCTTAGTTCCCATGAAGACATAGAAGCTGTGTTAGTCCAGCACTTTTTTGGGATATCAAATGAAACCATTTCAGACAGAGAGCATTTCATCAAGATCTTAACAAGACATGTACCAAGACTAGTGTCCAAAGAGGATAATTTCAACCTCAATAGGCCAGTGACTAAAGAGGAGATCAGTGTGGTCCTCAAAGGAAATGCAGAATGGTAAAGCGCCAGACCCTGATGGTTTCAATGTTTATTTCTTTAAAGCTTGTTGCAATATTGTTAAAAAGTACATTCTGAATGTAGTAGAAGACTCCAGGAGGAATAGAACTATTCTAAAGGCACTCAACACTTCCTTCATCTCTCTGATCCCTAAATAGGACAATTCCCTAACTCCAAAAAAGTTTAGACCCATAGAATTGTGCAATGTGGTTTACAAGATAGTATCCACTCTTGTCTCTAGGGAACAATCTGGTTATGTGGAAGGCAGGAAAATTCTCAATAATATCATTCAAGCACAGGAGGTGGTGCACTATTTGACCAACAACAGGAAGGCTGGAATGATCATGCAACTGGATCTAGCCAAAGCTTATGACAAGTCGAACTGGACCTATATTAGTAGGGTTCTTATTGCTTTTGGGTTTGATCATAACTCAGTTAGATGGGTCATGGCCGTGGTAAATTCTTCCAAATTTTCAATTTTGGTAAATGGTTCTCCCTCCGAGACATTTATTCCTTCAATAGGCCTCAGGCAGGGTGATCCACTCTCTCCCTTTCTCTTCATACTCATGATGGAAGGACTTGGTTAGTCTATCAAGCATGCAAAAGAAGATGGCAAAATCAAGGGTCTCCAACTTTCCGAGAATGGACAATCCTTGACTCATCAACAATTTGTTGATGATACCATGCTGCAGGGAATCCCTATGGTCAAAGAAGCTCTTGCATACGAACAACTTCTAAGTGACTTTGCCATGGAAACAGGTATGGAGGTTAATCTTTCCAAATCTAAGATTTTTTTTCTGTAATACTAATATTGCTATTCAAAAAAATATAGCCAGAATTCTAGGCTGTCAAAGGGATTTCCTACCTTCAAAATATTTGGGAGTTCCTCTAACTGCTAAACCTCTGCATAAGAGCATTTGGGAGCTAGTGATTAATAAGATGCGGGATAAAAATTAGGAATTTGACCATCAGATCTTTAAACTTGGTTGGTAGGTTGGTGCTTACAAAGGTTGTTCTTCAATCTATCCCAGTTTTCATGCTATCAACACTCTCAGCACCAAAAGGAGTCTTACAACAATTCGAAATCATTCAAAGAGACTTCCTTTGGCCTTGGTAGCCCGAGAAAAGATTTACAAACCTAAAAATCATGGGGGTCTTGGCTTGGATGATCCAGAGGTTCTAAGCAGGGCTTTATGGTGGCATTAGGTAAAAGAACCAAAGGCTCAATGGGCTAGCATCAGGAAAGAGAAATATGCCAGCACTTGGCAAATTAATGATCATATAAGGATGTCTAGAAGTATAAAGGGCTCATACATCTGGAATAAATCCTGGGAGAATAGAGGCTTAGTACAAAAGAACAACTTCTGGGAAATCAGAGAAGGAGATCTAGCACTATTTTGGGAAGATAAATGGAAACAAGAGTCGACACTGTTAAAACAGGATTTCATGGACCTCAAGATAGAGACAGACATCATAGGGTTATCTAAGGTCAAAGATTTTTGGGACCAAACCAATAATGTAGGAAAATGGAGGAACTGGAGGAACATTGTTTATAGGGAAGATAACCACTTGAAAGCTAAAGTAGAGGCTCTTATGAAAATGTTGGAACAAAGGAAGATTATAGTAACAGAGGGGCATGACCAATTAAGATGCGGCAACAACAATGAGGGTACCTTTAATCTTAAGGAGGAAAAACGCATAATCCTTGAGTTGGATTCTCTTGCTCTGGATAGAATTTGGTGGAATCTATGGAGGCATCAAGGCTGGATGAAGATTAAACTCTTCATGTGGCTGGTTTATAATAAGAAAATTCTGACTTGGGATAATATTCAGAAAAGGGGTGTTTTGGGGCCTTCCAGATGCTAGCTCTATGAGGCCCAAGAGGAAATTATGGAACACCTCCTCAACAATTGCATCTTCACCTCTAGGTTATCAGATTATTTTGCCACCATCTTCCAAAAGACCAACAGGGATAGAGGGAGTATTATCAATACCCTAAACAACTGGAGGCAAAATTTTTCTGATTATGAAATTCTTGGCTCAGCTTGGGCTCTTATAACTAGCTTCATTATTTGGAATGTCTGGAAAGAAAGGAATAACAAAATCTTCAAAAATAAAAAGAGACCCTCCCAATGTCTTTTTGAGCAGATCTTGATACAACTTAAGGAGACGGTTAGTACTATTGTGTGAAATACCCCTAAGAATCCACCTTCAGATGCTGAAATGAGGATTCTCTGACAGTTGGGCATGTAGGGGCTTATTCCTCAGGGTCTGGACAGAAAGGTTAGGATAATGGATACTGAGCAGGACTACCGGTATCCTCTCCCTCAGGGTTATCTGAAATATAACATTGATGGGGCCTCAAAAGGCAACCTAGGCACTGCTGGCTTTGTAGGGGTGTTAAGGGATGAAAACATAAATATCCTTTCCATCTTCCATTGTCATTTAGGCAAAGCCACTAACAACATGGCAGAATTAATGGCTATGGAGCAGTGCTTAGAACTCCTGGTGTAGGATAATCGACAAAATGTGATCATCGAAGCTGACTCGGAATTAATCATTAACTTGGTCAAAAGAATTAGTTGTGGCACGGGGCCGGAGAGGGTTTCAAAATGTTGGAGGTTGATCCAGGTATTTCAATGGATGCAACTCCACCTCCTTGGTCTACGTACAGTAAGTTTTAACCATGTGTGAAGGAAGGCCAACAAACTGGTGGATATTTTGGCTAATCAAGGAGTGAATTGCACCATTAGTAGTGTTGCGATGGGTTGGCAAGGGTTGCCATAGAATAGACTTAAGGAATAGTGTTGTTGCCAAGTGGATGAAGACATGATGGTGTATCATAATAAATTCATGGAGGCTGTGTCAAGATAATTTGGTATTGTTATGAGTTGCTACCTTTTCCTCTTTTTGCTCCTTCATGGGTTGCTCAGTAGATTCTGCTGCCCGGGTAGTTGGCCAGAGGGATGGCACTTTACTTTACATGGGTTCATAAACTGGTGTAGAGGGGATGGAGCGAGAATCCAGAATCTGGGATTTCATGTCAGCCGGAAAATCCCTGATTCCCTTCACAGGGACACAATTCCGCTCACGAAGTGGTTTTTTGTTTATTGGGAGCCTTTCAAGCTGGAAGCGGTTTTTAAGAATTGGAAGCAATTCAACTCAACATGCCACACGTGGCTGAGGGGTGGGTATGAATATCGCCCTCATCGCATGTAACTATCGGTGCTTTAGACTCGTGTGATATGATTCTTTGCTATCGGATCAAGCACGAAGGATCTACGGTTAAGAATCAACGAGCATGCGAGTGGGTCCATGAAGTTAAGCGATGGGCATTTAGGCATTGCGATATCTTCCTCAGCCATCAGATCAGGATTGGAGGATCTACCGTTAGGAACCAACGAGCATGTTAGTGGGTCCATACAATTAATCGGTGGGCTTCTTGGCATTGTGAAGTCTTCCTCAGCTGTTGGCCTGGGCAAGGAGTTTTGACGGTGGAGATTAGAGGTTTCAAGGCTGATTTCCATTTCGAGGATGTTAGGTACTTCATTGGTACAAGTGTTAATCCCCCATTTGGATTTTGGTGGATCAATGTTTGACCTTGGTACTGTCAGGCATTTGAGGGTTTTGTTGTTTTGTTAGTAGAGATCAGAGTTTTTACCCTTAACTGGATGCCCTTGGATTTTAGAGTGTAGTTTTTACTTGGTCCATGGATCCATGTGGATGGTTGTATTCTATGTAAATTATTTTCCAATTTAATGATAATGAAGGTACGACTCTTGCTTTAACAAAAAAATATAAAGTTACGTGATAACATCTCTCCCACACTAAGTTATAAAGGAATACAATGATAAATAATGTAAACATAAATTGAACACCACTTCTTTTAAATATTAACTCACCTTATATTACAAATAATATAACCACACATTATTTTCTAAATATATAATTTTTTGTTATCATAATTTTTAAATATGCGCTATATATTAACAAGAAGACACATTGTTGTAAATATAATAATGAAGTTTCTTTTTATATGACTGACGTGTTAAAACTATTGATTGTTTGAAAACTATTTTTATTATATTATTTTAATATAAATATGCATTCTAGATCTGATTCTTCAACTTGTCCTCATGATGAACAAATATTCTATCATGTGATTTTAGCCAAAGAATTCTCTTAATATTTTAATCCTATTTAAGTAACTATATTTGTAATATAATCCCCAAGGGATAGCTCATTTGCTCAAGTTCCTCTTGCTAAGTACACCCTCTATTGGAAGGTCACAAGGTCAAATCTCCACGATGTGGTTAGGCCTTGCTAATTTGACCCACAAATTACCATTGATGTAGTGGCCACTCAATGTTCATAAACTACCATAAAAAGCTATATTTATAATATAAAATTAATTTTCAAAATCAAAAATTAAAATTAAAAAATAATTATAAATATAAAAAAATATTTTAATTTAAATTTAAAACGTTATATTGTTAAATTATTATCTTCAATTACCATTTCCATTGATACAATTCTTCACTTATATATAAAAAATGTAAACAAATAATTTTATATTATAAAATTAAATTCATCTCTCACATATATATGAAAAAATAATACAATATATTTTTTTTTTAATTAAAATAATTATTTAATATTATAATGAAGAAACATCTCATTGAAATGAGAGGTTCTAAAATGATTTATAAGGTAATTCATCTCTCACATATATATGAAAAAATAATCCAATATCTTTTTAAATAAAATAATTATTTAATATTTTATAATGAAAGTAACATCTCATTAAAATGAAAGGTTCTAAAATGATTTATAACGTGAAAAATGCACGACGAGTCAATTGTTTCCATAGAAAGTAAATGGAAGTTACTGAACTTTGATTCGATTTGGTTTAGGTTATTAAATCTCAGTTTAGTTGATTGGTTATGTATCACTATGATATATATTTTCAAAATAATTTATGATAATTTTAATTGTATTTAAATATATAAGTTGAATATTGAAAATCATAGCGTTTATTGTCAACCTTTGTATAAACCAGTTTTCCAATTTAACATTCAAGAAAGATTTCCTTAAAATTTGGATTAAGAGTTTCATTGTTGTTATTATTAAAAGTAGGGATAAAAACAATCTCTCTAATTATAGGATCATTATGATTAGCTCCATCTTAGTCATGTTTTATGGGAGTATTTTGGAAGAAAACACCAACATATGGCTTCAAAGTCATATAAAAAAAGCCAAATGACAATCTCACTCTAGGGATATCATTCAACTATGGATCATATTTTTGTACTAAGATTATTGTGGAAGAGTGCTACAATAATAAAATAAACCTCTTTCGTTATTTTGTTGATTTCAGAAAATATTTTTACATAGTGCTACGTTTGGAATAGGTTAGAGGAGATAAAACTCCCTTATTAGATGAGAGCTATTGTAATAAGGTTATGTGAAAGTGGAATTTCCATGTTTAGGAACATTGAGGTGTGGTCACAAGAAATTAACTATAATAGAGGAGTCAAGTAAAGTTGTCCTCTATCCCCTACTACCCTTGGAATATACATTGGTAAGTTAGAATATTGATTGGAAGAAGCTGGTTTTATTAGATTTAACCTCATGGGTATAGTAATCATCTTTCTTTGTGTTGATGATATTGTTCCTATGGAAAAAGTTTCATATGACCTTAATAATCATCTAAGAAACCTTAAGGACTTTTGCTATAGTATGGATATGACTATGAACATAGATAAAACTAATGTTATGATAATCAAATCAGATATATAAAGCTATAATTTGGAGGAAGTTCCTTCATACAAATATCTCAGAATCTATATTCATAATAAGCCCCTCTGTCATGATGCCTTGATTACAAATTCTCCTCAAAATATTACATTTTGTCATGGTTGGATTGGTTATGGTACTTGGACTCTATATCCAAATGTTTTCATATTAATTGAGACATTAATTTTGACTATGTTAATGGTTGTGACCATGTTTAGGTGATAACATGTATTAAGTATGGACATAATTGGGTAATGCTTATATTGTTACTTAGCCAGACATAATCTTGGATAGGACTAAGGTAAACTTATGATTCCCCCTCTTACACCTTAGAACATCATATATATACATTTTATGGCACTATGGAATTTTCTCATAGTGCTCAGGTTGAAATGTAAGGAGGTCCATTGTGCTACGAATCACATGAAGGGGGGCACATGGTTTGATGCCTTCGACTAGCCCATCCATTTTCAAATGAAGTCACAATATAGACAATGGATATTCAACCCAAACCTTCGATGATTGACATTTATTGGTGCACAATTAATGTAACCAAATTACCTCTCCCTCCTCCACTGGTTATGCCATTTGCATGTTTTAGTTTTGAGAGGAGAGTTTTGTAACTATGAAGAAAATCAAATTGCTAGGGTTTTCCCTTTGCCTAATTTATACCACTATGAATCTGGACTTAGATTGGATATTTTTCATGGTTTATTTAATCAAATGTTGTTAACAGAGGTAAGGTTTCATACCTAGGTTACAAGGATAACTTTGGTCTCTTTTTTATTTTTCTTTTTGTGTACTTTTCATAGGTTTATGTTTCCTTTATTCAAATCATTTGAACATTCAACTTACTTGCTTCAAAATGGCTTTGTTCTTGCCGAGAGGTTCTGCCTTCCTATCCTTGGTCTTGATAGGTTACTAAATGTTTTTTCATGGCACTTTCACTTCAACTTTCCCCCAAATTTCCAAGGTATAATCAATTTCTTGTTATCCTTTTTCTAAAAAATCCTTAGTCGGGTTGTCTCTTCCATTAATGGGTTACTTTCTTTTTGATGGGGTTTCTTATTACAAACCCTTGTTTCTTGGTAGTGGCAAGGATCTTTTCCTGCTTTTCCTCATGTAGTTTCCAACTCACTTTCTCTATAATTTTATTGGGAGTTTTCTTTATTTCTCCTTCACAAATTTTGGTGTATAATTAAGTGAGATTTTTAGGTTAGTCTCTATTTCGTTCTTGGAACTCAAAGGGAAAAGAAAAATTGAGGCCCATTTTTTCTATCATTATAGTGACTTCTAGATACTTATTTTCTCTAAATTTATGCATTATCACAAGCCTTGGATTTGATTAGACCAGATATACTTGTGTTATAATATGTTGAGCCTTAGTCCATTTAGTTAATTTTATGTGAGGCTTAAGAGTAGCCTAAGGTTTGCCACTTCATTATATATATGTCTCTTTGAACATTTCCCTATAAAAACTAGGTACAGGGCCAATCCCCTGTAGTTAGAAAAATTATGGAGGGTTTCTCCCTTTTTGGTTGAAGCACATAATGCTTATGTTCTATGGCTATGACCATAAGAGACCATGGCTCTGATTCTTGTAAAAACAATTATTTTGAATATTTGATTTTTTTATAATATGCCAACTTCCTTAGTTACAACATTTACTATTATGAGTTTATATTTTCAACCTCATTACAAGAATGTTTACTTTATTTATATATATATTCATCCATAGTCTGCTTAATTTGAATTTCACTCTACATGTATAAAGATTTTATTATGTTAATTTCTTGTTTTTATTAAATTTAATGTCTTTTGACTTTAGGTATTATACTTCTACATATTTATACTATCAACAAATGTATAGGGAAGGCAACCTTTTAGACTCGTTCTATTGGGTTCTATAGATGGTTCCCACAGAGCCACTATTGAGACGAGAAAGGATTGGATGCACTCATAGATCAATGAGGAACTCTTTCTTATAATCACACTATTTTCATGCTAACATTATCATAAGACTTAATGAACACTCTTCTTATAGCTTACTTTTATGCAACCTTTTGAAATCATGGTGTATATATATGCATATATTATTATGATTTCTAGTGATACAAGTCTGTTTGTACACACACATTTTATACTCTTTGGGTTAAATTTCAATTTGATCAAACCCTTGTATTCCTTAGTTTTTATATTAAATATCGAGTCACTCTCATTGTACAAATAGGAATCAATTTTGGGCTCCTGGTTTTAAGTTCCCTCGTTTATCCATAGTCAAATAGTTATCTAGGGTTTAACATTTTTTAGAACATCTTAAGGTCTTTGGCATATAATTTCTCCATTCTCTTGCAATGTTCAATACACATATATATTTTCCACATAAACCTTTAATATTGAAAAAACAAACTCTATCTCATTAATATGAACAAGATTTAATAAATACTCATAACAAAATATTTCTTTATACATTCTCTTTCTTGTTCCTACTTCAAATCATAAACTAACCCCATGACTTCACATGCCTAGTACATAATCACAAAATAGATCAAATGCTTATCTAAAATTTATGGAAAGACAATAGAAATCTCGATGTTCCTCCCAACCATTGAAATATAATTTTATTAGTTACTCCAAATCTCTAGGCTATTTTTTTTCCAAGAAGACTAATAAAAAATCTTACATAGATTTACACCTCCTCAACCCAAGTTGCATGTGCTAATTCTAGACACACGTCTAGTATTTTTATCCCACTAGTCCCTTATTTTCTTTAAATTTAGACTGACTTTATCTCTCATAAGTTTTTCTAATACATCTTCCATGGATGACATTTATATCCATTCATGTTAGCTATGGTGGTTAGGTCAGCCAAAAAGCATCATCTCCTCGACAAAAATGGAGGATTTTACTTTTTCTATGTGTACTATCCCTTCTTAAACCATATTTGATTCTAAATGTTTCCTAGTAGTTGGGATTCTAACCTCTCATGTGGTGACTCCTCTTGTATTCCTAAAAATAGTAATAAGTAAAAATAAATAATTCCTAATAGAAATAAATATTTACATTCTCATAAAATTTTCAATTTTAATTTTATTTTTTTTTGCCACATGTGAAAACTATAAAATCATAAAAGTATTTGTAGAATTGATTTCGTTAGAGGCATTGCATTTCCCCTCCCCTTCAAAATGAACATTGTCCTTGGTGTTTTCACACATTCATTTCCTTTAAAACAATGTAGGAAAATCATTTTTTAATTTCTTCCTCCATTTCCTAAGTGACTTGCTCTGACCCAAAGTTCTTCCATTGCACCTTAACTTAGGTGATTACTTGACTTTGGACTATAGTTTCCCTTTGATCCAAAAAATTTTGAGGCTCAACCTAGAACTCTCCTTCTGGTTCAACTTGTATAACATTCCAATCGATAACATGAATAGGATCATGAATAAGTGTTTTCAAAATAGAAAAATGAAATACATTATGAACCTTACAGTGGGTTAGAAATGCTAGTTGGCAGGCCACTATCCCTACCCTAGCTAGCATTTCAAATGCCCCACATAATCAAGGGGATAATTTGGCATAGTTCCCTAATTTCATGGTACTTTTTTCAATCAAAACTTAATATATACATGTTCCCCCACTTGGAATTGGTTTTTTTTGGCATTATGATACAGGTGTTGTCCTTGATGACAACTCACATAGATGACAGTTCACAATGCAACAATTTAACAACAAAGGATTACAGATCAAACTCCAGATATTGAAAAAGAGAGCGGTTTAAAAAGTATACATTGGTTCACTTTGTTCAAGGACCGTATGCACGTGGGTTAAGAGAAAAAAGAGGGCGTATATGTATGCACGCACCTTCACAGAAGGAAAAGCACGTATGGGATGGAAAATCAAGGTTTTGGTCCAAGGTATTGGTTCAAGGTATTCGGTTCAAGGTATTTGGTCTAAGGTATTGGTATGAGGAATTTGGTCTGAGGTATTGGCTTGAGGTATTTGGTCCAAGGTATTCGGTCTGAGGTATTTGGTTCGAGGTATTTGGTCCAAGGTATTGGTATGAGGAATTTGGTTCGAGGTATTTGTTCAAGGTATTTGGTTTGAGGTATTGGTCCTAAGTGGTTTTGGTTTGAGGTATTGAGAAAGACTTAAAACTGTATAAGGAGAAGATCAAAGACATATGTGTCCAAGTATTGAATATCTTATGAAGTGTTAGATCAAATATGCAGGTTATGGGTTTTTGATGCTTTGCTTGATCTGAACTAAGGATGCACCTATGTGGTTGATGATGGATGATGGATCAGGATCATAACACCTGAAATGAATTATCATTATGTGGTTTGATCATGGATAGTCTAGATCTGAATACTAACATATGTTTTATTCTGCAAGTGTTATGATCTAGGTATGACTGAAGTCTGGAATAGATATGAAGTTTTAAGTTAGTATTTTCACATCTATACACTGGTTCACTTTAGTAAAATCACGTATACACACTAGTTCATCACATCCAAGTAGTGTATACATTATGAAATATCATATTGGAAGTTGTAGTTGGTTCTAGTTGTTGTTGCAGAGTTCTAGGTTCTACTTTGTGTTCTGGTGACTATGTTTTGGTGACAGTGTTCTGAATGTTCAGATTGATTGGTTGTGATTTTCTTCAGTGATGATGGTTTTTTAGTGATTGGTTGTATTACAATGGTGATTGATTTTGAGATTCAATGTTGCTGATGGGTCTAGTATGAAAATGTGATTAAACAAGGCCTTCACATTGTGTTGTTGTGTTCGAGGAGTATCCAATCTAAAAATTTATGAAACATGGTCCCTGGAGGAAGAGACATGGTTGTAGCCTTCTATAGGCTGGTGCCTACATACTGGTAAACATATCGTCCAGTACAAGAGCCAGGGGGTTGGATATCCTTTCCAGTAGTAGCTGGAAAATGAGTGAAGGTTGAAGCCTTCTGTAGGTCGGCACCTACATACTAGTAAATGGATCGGCTAGTACAAGATATAGGGGGTTGTAGCTCCCTTCTAGTAGAAGCTGGAGAAATGAGAGAAGGTTGTAGCTTTCTGCAGGTGGGTGCCCACGTATTGGTATGAGTCTACACCAGTACAATATTGTAAACATGTTTTTCTTATATTAAAATAAGACAACAGTAGTTGGTTTTTGTCTCGCATTAGGTTTCCACCTTGAATCTCGAGGTTCATGTGTGTTTCTTATGTGTGATGGTTTATTATGTTATTACTGCACATGGTTACTATTTATATGGTTAATGAAGTACTGATGCATTGATTAAATATCAAAATATGATGAATTAACTGAATCATAAGTTTGTTGGATATATGCTAGTTGCTTTAAAGACAGTTGTGTGTACACGTGAGTTACCTTCATTGAAGTAGCATATATAAATTTGAGTATGAAATGAAAAGGTTATTGATTTGACTAATATTGATTCATCCCCCCTCTCATATTATTTCCAACAACTGGTATCAGATCAGGTCTTTTGGTAGAAGCTTGATCGCTTGAAGGAGATCCATAGAAACAATGGGAAAGAAGCTGAAGAAGAAGGTACCTCAGAAGAAGAAGACATCTCAAAGGAAATCTAATGCAAAATCTGAAATTCTCAACAAGGAGATGAGAAGTCAACGCCATCAACAATCAAGGAAAGAAATTCTTCAAAGAAAATATTTTACTCCTAACTATGGAAGTGATAGTCAATTATTTCCTCCGATGAATAATGTTGAATTTTTTATATGTCATAATTTTGGACATGTTGCAGCGAGATGCAGAACTAGAATGGTTCAAAACTATCACACAAAAAGATGATTAGCTTCCAGATACTTTAAGGGATATTGTTTTTCTTGTAATATGTTTGGTCACAAAGCCATTGGCTGCTATAGAAGGAATATGAAACATGTAAGATGTTATGCATGTAACAAGTTTGGACATATAGCAAAGGAATGTAGGAGCAAATTTCGGCCACCATACCAAAAGGAGAAAATATCACTACACTCGAAGATATGGAAGAAGAAGGAAGTACAGTTAGAAAGATGTGGCATAACTTAGTATACAAACATAATAGACTCACGGGGATTTGAAAGTGTAAAACTTCAGTATTCCAATTCTGATGTGCAGTTATTATGAAGAGAAGTATCGTATATACATGAGTTAGAAGTTGCACAGTCACATATATGGTGTTTTGAAGAAAGAGCAGTGGGATAGACTCTAGAAAAGGGGTCTAATATGGTTTAGTAAATTATTAATTATCTATTCTATTTTGATTGATGATGGTTACAGTCTGCTAATGATATTTGTAAGTTTTTTTGGCCCTCATAAGATTTTAATAAGTTGATGGATAACTAGTTGATGATGATGCCTTGATGATTCTTACTGATATTTGCAATGATTAGATCTGAAAGTGAATAGTTGGTGCAGGTTCAGGGGGGGCATATATTTCTAATAATTCATTGTTGGCATTATATTAGAAGACCTTGGTACATGATGATACTTATATTTCTTGATCCACATAGTTGTTTGATTCATGTGACTCTCTTGATGATGGACATATACACATTGTTGATCTTGATGCTACTGATGAATACTTATGGTGTAGATCATATATGGTGTATGATAGTTACTAATGACTATCATGGTCCTTTTTAGATTGTTAATCCTTGTTATAAATGTCATGTATATCATTTGATGTAAAGGTCATGAAAATATCTATGATGTAACCCCAGTATGCATGGGAAGGATGATGTAATAATTCCTATATTTCAGTCATGTATAATCTATTGGTATATCCTCACTTGGTTGGGTGGATGAGTTAAAATTGATGTATCCCCACTTGGTTGGGAGATCGATGTATGTATGAGTTGTTGATGATAGGAAGGGCATACTCACATAGAGTCATGTTATTCTTTTGGAAAATATTGTTGTAGACTTTGTATGTGCTTAGGGGGAGCATGGATGGTTTAGTGCATCTCAGCATGTACAAAGGGGGAGCTTAATCAGAGAATTTAGCATGTACTCAGGGGGAGCATGGACAACATAATGTATATCAAAGGGGGAGAATATCTTGGTCCTCCCTTTTCCCGTGATGTCAAAGGGAGAGAGTTTCTTGGTGTTGTTGTTGTCATCAAGTCCAAAGGGGGATATTGTTGGCATTACGTTACAGGTGTTTTCCTTGATGGAAACTCACATAAATGATAGTTCACAATGCAAAAAGTTAACAACAAAGGATTATAGATCACACTCTAGAGATTGAAGAAAGAGAGTGGTTTAAAAAGTATACGCTGGTTCACTTTGTTCAAGGAGCATATACACACAAGTTAACATAACAAAATGGGCATATATGTATGCATGCACCTTCAAAGAAGGAAAAGCGTGTATGAGATGGAAAATCAAGGTTTTGATCCAAGGTATTGGTTTGAGGTATTTGGTCCGAGGTATTGCTCTGTGGTATTTGGTCTGAGGTATTGGTCCAAAGTATTTGGTCCGAGGTATTGGTCCTAAGTGGTTTTGGTCCAAGGTATTGAGAAAGGCCTAGAACTATATAAGGAGGAGAAGACCAGAGGGATATGTTTGCAAGTATTGAATATCTTATGAAGTGATACATCAAATATGTAGGTTGTGGGTTTCTAATTCTTTGTTTGATATAAACTAAGGATGCACCTATGTGGTTGATGATGGATGATGGATCAGGATGATAACACCTGAAATGAATCATCATTATGTGGTTTGATCATGGATAGTCTAGATCTTAATACTAACGCATGTTTTATTCTGTAAATGTTATGATCTGGGTATGACTAAAGTCTAGAATAGCTATGAAGTTTTAAGTTAGTATTTGCAGATCTATAAGCTAGTTCGCTTTGGTAAAATCACATATACACGCTGGTTTGTCACATCCAAGTAGCGTATACATTATGAAATATGATATTTGAAGTTGCAGTTGGTTTTGGTCATTGTTGTAGAGTTTTGGGTTTTGCTATGTGTTCTGGTGATAGTGTTTTGAATGTTCAGATTGATTGATTCTAATTTGATTTAGTGATGATGGGTGTTCATTGATTGGTTTTATTATAGTGGTGATTTATTTTGAGCTTCAATGTTGCTGATGGGTCCAATATGAAAATTTGATGAAACGAGGCCTTCAGATTGTGGTGTTGTGTTCTAGGAGTATCCAGTCTGAAAATTTATGAAACGTGGTCCCTAGAGGAAGAGAGAAGGTGATAGCCTTCTATAGGCTGGTACATACATATTGGTAAACATATCAGCTAGTACAAGATCCAGGGGGTTGGAGCTCTCGTCTAGTAGCAGCTAGAAAAGGAGTGAAGGTTGGAGCCTTCTGTAGGTCAGCGGTTACATACTAATAAATGGATCGACTAGTACAAGAGCTAGGAGGTTGTAGCTCCCTTCCAGTAGAGGCTGGAGAACGATAGAAGGTTGTAGTCTTTTGTAGGTGGGTGCTTGTGTACTGGTATGAGTATGCACTAGTACAAGATTTTAAATAGGTTTTCCTTATATTAAAAGAAGACAACAACAAGTGGTTTTTGTCCCGCATTAAGTTTCCACCTTAAATCTTGGTGTTCATGTGTGTTTCTTATGTGTGATGGTTTATTCTATTATTATTGCACAGGGTTACTGTTTATATGCTTAATGAAGAATTGATGCATTGATTAAAGATCAACATATGATGGATTAATTGAATCATAAATTTGTTGGATATATGTTGGTTTCTTTAAAGAGTGTTGCATGTACACGCGAGTTACCTTCATTGAAGTAGCATATATTATTATAGATCCAAATATCACCCTTTGTATTTGTCATGCTTGGTTTATGGCCTAGGGTGACCCCTCCTTCTAGACTTGGGCCAAATATTTTAAAAACAATGTTTTACTTCCTGTACGCTACTTTGCCATGTGATAAAAGTGTGTACACATGGGTTAGTATATACCCAATCCATGTATATGTGTTAAAACACTTTAAAAAATTAAACTTCCTTAATTATGGGCGGATGGGTTTTACCTAATGATTACCTCCTAGTGCCCATGGCCCAGCTATTCCCAACTGTTTCCCAACAAAACAACTAATTTGGGAGAAGTATAAAAAGACTTCAATGGGAAGGCCTTAAGGAGGAGAGAAATGATAGAATTACTATACTGAGATTATCCCCTAATCAAGTCTGAAGTATCGTGTGCTTCAAACATTTCCCCCAAGTTCAGGAAACACTTGTTTCCTTGAGTGTTGATATAATCCCACTTGCTTGAGATATCATGGTATTAGTTATGGAAGGAGGTTGTTGAACACTGGGACTAAACAGACCTGGAGGATGGTTCCGCTTGGAGCCGGAAGAGGAAGACTCAGGTGAACTCTTTCCATGTTTATTATAGTTTTCTACAATAAAAAGAAACAATGTCTTGTTCCTGATATCAACTTTGTTTATGTATCAGATGTTATTGTTATGGTTTATGTGTGAATGACTATTTTGATGTATAACTAACCATTTACTTATATGATATAAAGTTTCTTTCACTAAAATTCTTTATCTATATAATACAATGTGTATTCAAATTGGTTGATTTGCAGATTCAAAGATCATCAGGAGTTGCAGAGGGTTTGAACCTTGGCTCGAACTACCAAAATGGAGGACATATGGGTATGTTCATCCTCGCATAGTTATTTTATTTAAGCATGTTTCCTGAGTTGTATGTGTGTTTCTTATTGTAGATTACTCTTGCTCTATTAGGGTCCTGACCCAAAGCCCTAGGGGACTTATTCCCTTAACAGAATTGGCGACTCCACTAGGGATAACAATCTTGTTATTCCTAGTTTGGGTTGTTTAGTGTCTATGTGGGCTCAGTTTTCAGTTTGCTTGTTGTGACTGTATTTCTAGCTCCTGTAGAAACTTAGAATTCAAGTTTGATCTTTTTCATTAGGCCTCACTTTTTATTTCTCTTGTAAAACTTCATATACACACCTTTATTTGTTTATAAAGGCGTACACACACATGTTTCTATGAACTGAAACCACGTATACGCAATTTTCTTTTGGCAGAAGAGTGTGTACATGCACCTATGTAGGGACACAGTCACGTATACAATTTTTTGCATGGTTTTTTCAAATCTTTCTACCCAGAAAGATTTGTTTCTTGGTCTGTGTGGTTTTTGAGTGATCAATTTCTGTCTTCAGAATTTAATTATTTAGTAAGCTTACTATTACAAATTCTCTCCTGCTTTGAAAAGTTTTGGCCTCAGTTTGCGTTAGAGTGAGTTTTATGATTTGTGTTTGAACACACAAGGCTTCTTATAGAGGTTCTTGATTGTTCTAGTCTTCCAGAATAGAAGATTCTTTGCTATCTTTGTGTCAGAATTCATTATTGTTCTGCTTTCTTTTCTTCCTATCATTTTTGTGGCCATACACTTTTTCTTTCTTTTTGATGAATTTGAAAGTGTGTCTTTCGTGGTTTCTTAATCAGTTTCTCAAAGCCCATTTTGCTACTTTTGAATTGTTTAGTGTAAGTTAAAACACCTCTTTTTTTCAAGTTTTCATTTGTGTTGAATTGGTAACTTACAAAATTTCCTTGTGCTTCGCTTTCGGTCTTTGAGTATTTGGTGGCATTTTGAGTTCTTTTGAAAAGTTGTTTTTATCACTTCTTGAAAAAGAAAAGTTCTTAAAAAACATTGTTTTTGCTTTCTTTTGCCGAATTTGATTTTGGTTTTTTCGGTTTTGAAAGTGAATTGTGATTTTTTGAGATTTGCCTTTCTTATTTGGAGGAAAATTTGTATTTGAAACTTGCATTCTCTTCAAACATTTAAGTTGGCTTATTAAAAAGCTTTAAACAATTGCTTTCATCTCTTTTTAGAGTAATATAGCATTTTTCATTATAATGTACACCTTGCATTAGGGTAGTTTTGCATTATTAAAGCATTGATAGTCTTTTAGTTTTTGTGAGTGTGAAGTCTGCTATAAGAAAAGAAAAGGAAAAATGTTTTTGCTTTATAGAAGTTTCTTAGAACTCAAGTAGAAGTTTCTTTTCATCGAATAACAAAAAAGTGCATTGCATATAATTTATTTTTTCATTAATTTCTTTTGCGTCATAAAAAACACCATCGATTTCATTTCCATATTGTCCCTTTGACTTAAAAGAACAGCCACTTAAAATCAAATGCTTAATAAAATAAACTATAACTTTTTATACTGTCAATCAGTATACACCAACAAGTTTTAGGTTTATTTAGGGCCTTAGATTAGGCGAGAGGAGAGTAAACCATCCAAGTCCATTCTAAATTGTAAAACATAGAAGTATGAATAAAGAGTGAAATCTAACAGCGTTAAGAAGACTGGGAAAGCTCCATGTCTGGGAGTTAAGCACGAGGGTTTGTGAAGATAAGGATGAGAGATACCCCCTCTCTTACTTGTCGGATCTTACCTCATGACTATTTTTCCCGGCTTCTGATACGAGTTGGTATCTTTAGTTGCTTATCCTAGGGATCTACATAGGTGGCTGTGGAGGGGAATCCCGTGGCACCTAAGGTTGACATTACATCATGTTCAATAGTACTTCTGGGGGGTACCCTTGCGAAGCTTAGGGGTTTGCACCGGCAAAGGCTGTTGTCTGGAGGTCAGCATAACTACCTCTAATACCTTCACTAGTAGACCTAGGTCGTAATTACTGCAGTCTATTTTTGGAAGGCCCTTATTATTCACTTTTTTGTATTTTGGTGTCTGGTCCTAATCACCCAGAGCATAAATACTTTGAAGTTGTTTAATTGTTGAATTCTTTAGGGAATTTTTTAGTGTGTGTTCTATGCTCCTAGTAAACTTGGCTTTCAATTTTCTTGAGTCTTTAAGTAGATCTTATAAAAATAATTCAAAGTGGTTGACTGACCACCTCATCGGTGCTGTAGACTTTGTGGGCTTTCACCTGTGAGTCCAGAGCCTTCTCCTAGAAGGCGTAGGATAAATTCTACCAGTGGTTTTCAACCAGTGGCAGTAGACACATTAGATATTGATCCTCCTCTTGGGGGCATTAGTTTGCAAGATAGACCTGGTACTACTACAAAGCTAGAGAGGAACACACCAGTTCTTTTTGGAGTACTCTTCCAGTCGGAAGATAGTATTGAGGTAGAAGAGCTTTTAGAGTCAATTGTGGCTCCAAATTCTCCTCTCCCTTCTAATTATCTTGACGTATTGTTATACATTGGAACTCCGACTCACAGGCCTTCAAGATGAGGTCCACAGGCATCTATCCCTTCGATGACCACTGTTGGAAGCATGGCATCCATCATGAGTGCTATGAGTATGCAGACTCCTATGTCAGTGCAAGGGAGAGGAACAATTTCCATCCCTTCTACATCGTTATTTGGCACGTCCTTATTTGGGTCTACTTCCATTCCGTTGATGAGTGGAAATTCTCAAGCCAATGCATCCCATTTTGGATTCTTCCCTTTTGGAATGCCCTCTCAAGGTATTCCTTTAGTTCCATTAAATGTACCATTTAGCACCTCCACATTCATCATGAGTGGATCGACTTCTTTTCAGGGTTTCCAATTTGGAAGTGGTCATATACCACATTCCAATCTAATAGTAGGGTCTATGCCTTTTCCTTTAACAGGTCAAGGTAGTAATCCTTTTCAAAGTTGGACAAACCCTGCGGTCAGTGGGATAGGAACTGGGAATTAGTGTTTCAGCCAACAAGGGAATGTGCCATATTCCTCCGTCAATTCATTTCAAAGTTTTCCACCCTTAGCTAATGCTTGGAACCCTTACCAGGGGCTGTCAGCTCCTTACAATAGTTCATTGTTGGGAAACTTTATTGATTACAGAGGTTTTTCGGCTGAAGTTGGTCAAACTATAAGTTTTGCTGGACCATAAGGGTCACCTTTTGGTTCATTAGGTTCCACCAGTTACTTCAGGAAACCTGGTGCCTTTCAAAATCTAGGTCATTCTTTTTCAGACTTTTGGGAACCCCACCCAATCTGGGTGGAATCCCCAAGGTCCTCCACGACTTCCTTTTCTAGCCACGCTTAACCTGCCAGACTTGACTAAGTTGATGAATGATCCAATCAGATACAATCCGGCTTGGCCTCTAGTCCCAACCAAACTTCCATCGGATATTCCAAAATTCGAAGGGATGAGTGGTGAAGATCCAGGTGACCATGTAACCACGTTCCATTTATGGTGCTCATCTAATTCCCTGATCGATGATTTGATCAGGTTGAGATTATTTTAGTGCACCTTAACTAGGAATGCGGCTAAGTGGTATATAGAGTTGCCAGGGGGCACCTTTACGTATTTTTCCAATTTGGCTGACATTTTCTTAAACCATTTTCAGTTGCCTATCCGTTACAAAGCCGAAACTAACATTCTGGCCAATTTTCATCAAGACACGGCTACTCACATTTCGGATCATATCCAGAAATGGAGATGGAGGAATAGGCTCATCAAAGCTAAAATTCCACCTAAATTCCATCTCTAATGGTTTTTAAAATCATTACAACCCGATATCTCCAAGGATGTTTCTATGTCTGGTGTTTATTCGGAAGAGCATGCTATCTTTCGCGCCCAGCAGTTCGAACTGATATATTCTTAATCTAGGACTCTTCAGAAAATCTTGCCTAATGCTACTAGATCCATGATTGATATAGCCAAACTGAAGCAAATCCCTCATGCTGATGGTATTTTTGGATTGATTGATGCGAACATGGTGAACCTTTTGAACCAATTGTAGTTGTTGTCTCTACAAACTGGTTCTTCTAATTAGGCTACACCGTCTACTCCTACACCTTCTCAACCTTCTTTTGTAAGTGTCATTCAGGCTTCTAACCCCAAAGGAAATCTAAATTCCAATGTGAAGAAGAAGGGATGGGGTAAAAAGAAGAATTAGGATGGGAAGGGTAATGCGAACAAGCTTGACAATAGTGCTGGTGAGGGTGGAAAAGTGTCTAAAAAGAAAGTTAAATTTCCATGCAAGTTATAAAGTGGATCATTTGACTCATCTCTACCCGAAAATTCAAGATGCCTAGTGCTTGTTAGTGTAGCAAGGGTCTTCTAGCTCCCAAGCTGTCTTAACTAACCCTTTCCTCCAAGGGCAGCAGTTGCTTGCTGACGCGAACTCAAACCCTGGTACCTCTAAAGGGGAAACCAGGAGGTGGATAATTCCTCAAATGTTTTCATGATGAGTTCTTACGTGAATGTGGCTACATGGTCACATGATTATGGTGAAGTTGAAACATCCAAGGATAAGCTTGTCTGAAAGACAACTACCACACACTGTTTATTGATCAGATAGTTGATGAATGTGTGGGTAATGAGATTTTCTCCTTCATGGATGGATTCTTTGGCTATAATCAAATATCTATCCATCTAGAAGAGCAGTAGAAGACAACTTTCATTTTTCCCTGGGGTACCTTTGCGTACAAAAAGATGCCTTTTGGTCTTAAAAATGCTAGAACCATGTTTCAGCGGGCTATTTCTTACGCTTTCCATGACATCAAGCATGTCATCGAAGCATATTTGGATGATCTAGCTACTCATTCTTGAAAGAGAATCAATCATCTTAGTCACCTTCGGTTGGTTTTTGAGAGATCTCAATTTTACAAGATCCGGTTGAATCCAAATAAGTGTGTTTTCATGGTTACATCTGGTCGATTGTTAAGGTTCATTGTATCAAATGACGGGATTCGATTTTGTCCCTTCAAGGTTCAGTAAATAATTCAGTTGCCTCCCTTGTCTTCCATCGGACAAATTCAAAGTATTCAGGGGAAGGAAAATTTCTTGAGATAGTTTATAGCGAACTATGCTGAGATAACTAAAGGATTTATGCGTTTACTACGGAAAGGAGCTCCATTTTATGGGACAAGTTTGCGCAACGATATTTTGATTCCTTGAAGCATAATCTCTACCCCGCTTTTGAGTCCACCGGATTATGGTAGAGATTTCCTTTTATATCTTGCAGCAGCAGAATCAACCATAGGTACGGTTCCAGTTCAGGAAGATGATGCTCTCACGGAGCATGTAGTTTACTACTTAAATTGACGCTTGGTAGGCCCTGAACTATGCTATTCTCTAGTTGAGAAATTGGCCTTGCCAGCTGTCCATGCTATCCAACGACTTCGTCATTATATTCTGCTACACAAAAAATGTGTCTTAGCGGCGGTCAATCCTTTCCAATTTGTCCTCAGTAGGTGAGTGATTGGGGGCAAATAAAATTGATGGATTGTTATTTTACAAGAATTTGATCTCGAGTTCTTGTTGGCCAAGTCTAAGAAATCATTGGTTTTTGTAGAATTAATTTCCAAGCTGCCTTGCGGAGAAGATACCGTTTATGAGGAAAGTTTCCCAGATGAACATCTATTCCTCATCTCTTCACAAGATCCCTGGTATGGAGATATCATAATTTATCTTCAGACTTCAAAGTTCACTCTTGCTTCCTCCAAGGATGAACGTCGAAAATTACGTAACCTAGCTAAGAACTATGTCATTATTGGTGATACATTATATCGCCGAGGGGTTGATTCAATCCTTAGGCAGTGTTTAACCTTAGTGGAAGTAGAGTCTATGCTTAATGATTGCCACAATGGAGCTTGTGGTGGTCATCTATGTGGGCTTGGAACAACCCAAAAAATCTTGCATGTCAGCTACTTTTGGCCTTCGATTTTCAAAGATTGTATCAAAGCGGTCACATGTTGCCACCCTTGTCAAGTCTATACTCGAAAGATGTGCGCGCATCCAACTCCTCTTTTCCCTATTGCCATAGTCGGTCCTTTTACAAAGTGGGGTATTGACTTTACTACCTGTAATCCACCATCAGCGGTGAAACACAAGTACATTATAGTGGCTATAGACTACTTTAAAAAGTGGGCTGAGGCCATGCCCACTTATAAAAACGATAGTGAAACAACAACATTGTTCCTCTTCAATTAGATTATTTCACGTTTTGGTATCCAAAGAGAGATTGTCACTAATCATGGTAGTCATTTTTAGAACCAACTGATGTCCGAATTGGCTCTTAAGTTGGGCTTCTAGTAGAAGCATTCATCTTCGTATTATCCTCAAGCCAATGGGAAAGTTGAAGCAGTGAATAAGTCCCTCAAGACCATCATACAAAGGACAATTGACAAAAATCGCTCCAATTGGCATATCATGTTGTATCCGGCTCTCTGGGCATACTGTACTTTAGTAAAGACTACCACCGGTTTTAAACCTTTTCAGTTAATTTACGGGCTGGAATCTATTTTTCCTGTTGAATGCGAAATTCCATCCCTTAGGCTAGTTGTTGAGCTCCTTCCAGAGACCTCTAGTCTTGAAAAGTGCCTCCTTCATTTGGAATATCTTGATGAGCAACGTCGAGATGTCGCCATAATCAATGAGGCTCATAACAGAAGGGTTAAAACTTAGTACGATAAAGTTGTCCGTCCTCGAGTCTTTTCTGAAGGCGACCTTGTATTGGTTTATGATCAAGATAAAGATGCCTTCGGGGTAGGAAAATTCAAGTCTATGTGGTAGGGTCCCTTTATAGTGAAATGAGTTTTAGGAAAAGGGGCTTATGAATTAGTCGATTTTAAAGGGAACAAGTTGGCAGAGCCCCGAAATGGGCTCTACCTCAAGAAGTACTTTTCATAGGTTATGGCTACAAAATGGCTTCTTTGTATATTTTTTATTTTTCTACATATTTTATCGGGAGATTTTTGTGATATCGACACTTTTCTTTATTTGCTTTGGTAGGTGTTGATGGATGATTTGGCCTATTACAGATTCGTCGATGGTGCTAGTCGCCACACTCGGAACCTTGCTTCCACAACTTGGGTGATTTATTATTCATCTGGTTAGTTGATGTTTTCAAGGGGAGTATGTATTGGTTCTACATCAAATAATATTTTTGAATATACTATCGTCATTAGTTTACTATCAGAAGTTATTTCTTATGGAATTGATTCATTGGTAGTGTATCTTGACTCACAGCTGGTAGTGTCACAATTGAATAACATTTATCGGGTTCGGATCCTTATTTATATTACCAATTTTTGAAAGTGATGATGTTGCAATGATCATTTGTTTTTATTACTTATTTGCACATTCCATGATCTGAAAATTCATTAGAGGATTCTATTGCTAATCAAGCATTAGATTGGCATATCAATCATTCATCAAGTTAAAAAGAAACATCAAACATTTGGAACTGTATATATATATCATAAAACTGCCCATGTGTACATAAAGTGTTTCAAAAATAATATACAAAATTGGGACTAAATGCCCATAATCATGTCCAGTCTATCTATGACCCAACTTAGGATGAGCAACTAAGAAGGTCACTACTGCGTTGGCTACATGCTGAAGAATGCGAACCCAATCTCATGGTACTCCTACCACGCGGTGCTGCATCTCCTCAGGTGGGTCTTTTATGGCCACCGTCAGTACTAGGTGAGTCAATCTCACCAAGTTTCTTTGGACTACATATAAGACCCTCTCTATCTCAGTAGCTATCTCTTCCACACCTCTTCCACAATGTCTATGTCGCGGATATCCATTTGGTCATACCGGACCCACATCTGGAACATGATCTTTATGTTAGTCTTTCAATCCCATCAAAAATATCTTTAAGTTCATTTTCATATTTAAAAAACACAAAAGAAAATCTTAAAAATTGATAAAAACTTAAAAAATGGTTACCTATCTCTCCCCATGCTGTGTTTGTTGGTAGCACCAAATCTAGATCTCCTCTAGAATCCATGCCAGCATAGTGATAGTCATCCACAGCGATGATTTTTTGTTCCCACTAGGAGAAGAACTCATCATCAAAAGCAATGCTCGGCATGTCCCCACCTCCAAGGCGTTTCATGAAGTTGGCCCACCTACCCATCCAAGGATCTTGAGGGCTACTAATAGAGACTGATAATCTGGGATGTAGCTCAGGAACCTTCTCAAATAAGAAGGAGCACAAAATGGTCTCATATCCAAAATTTTTGGTCTGCCCTTTCTGAATGGAGGACAACTGACTCTTCATATTGGTAAGAAGAGGTGCACACTAGTCAAAAATAGTGGTGAGACACTCCACGGCAAAGCTCATGGATACTCATGATGCTTGGTGCAATGAGACTGATTCATTTATCCTGGCTATGGTGAATAGTAAGATCCTCAGGGATAAGCTCTCCACATGTTTTATTGGAATCTAGCTTCCAATTTTTTCTCAATGTCCAGGACAGTAAATGTGTACATAGTCTTCAATTGAAATACTACCTTGTGTCCAACCAGTTGAATGTACAACTTCTCCTCTCCAAGAGAAACCAGTGATAAAGTAAATATCTTCTACCTCTATCATCAAAGGCATTTGATCAATCATAAGTGCATCATCTTCGATACTCCAATAGTGGATTAGCATTTCAAGCAAATAGGTGTTGGCCTTCATGTTGGGCATTTTGATAAATTTCAATAAGCCACATCCCCTCAATGCATCTAAGGCCTGTTGATCATTCACAACTTCACTATCAATGGTAGTATGCTCCCTCACTCTCCATGTGATTTTCATTATGAAAGAAAATTAAGTTTCAACTGTTAGATTTTTGTGTTGAAATTTCAAACTACGTATACGTGAGTTCCTTTCACACACAATTGCATGTAGGGCCTTCATATACGTAGGTCTATAATATCCAACCCGCGTATATGCCGCATTGAAATTTTTAACATAAATTCCTACGGTCAAACCTCAATAAAAATTTCTAAAAACAATCATAAAGTATTGCAAGCTTGAAATGGGGGTTACCTGATGATTTTTATCCAATTTGAATGGTCCAATTCCTTGTGGGGCAAAGTTTTCTCTTTTTTGTCCATAGCTTTGCTCTCAACACAAATGGTACAAATGGTGAGTCAAAAGGTCATTTTATAGCTTTGAAAATGTCAATTTTTTTTTCAAAACATGATTTTTTTGTCTCATGAATCTTTTAACTTGTGAGCTTGGATTGTCGGGAATAGGTTGTTTTTTCATAACATTTTGGATGCCTCTTTGGAAATTTCACATCGGTTCCATGACTGCTAATCCATCATGGCAGACATCATTTACTCACTAGCATATAGGTTAGGGAAACCACTTTTCCGTTACATTTTGCATACTAGCCTCCATTTGTCAATACACTTGCAATAGGGTAGATCCCATCGTGTTATGGTTAGTTAACAATGTCCATTCACTGATTTTTCAATCATGACACGATGGTAGAGCCATCCTTTACATGGGCATCGTAGTTAGCACCTCACTGACATTGGTTGCTCATGTTGTTTTATTGAGTAGGCTCGGGAGTCCTCTTTAGTCCTGCCATACTTGTGCATTGAAGACTCATTCCTCTTTGCTTCTTCGCTTCATTCTAGCCTTATACCCTAGAGGCTCCTTTGTGTTCAGTTGTACTACTACATTGCATTTTGACCATTTGCACCTTTTGGCCTTGAGTCGGCTTCACTTGGACTCGTGTTTAAGCCACTTTTTGACCATGTCTTCTGCAAACTCAAACTTGCAATCCCTTAGCTTCTGCAACTTGACACACCCTCAGACCCGTGGAAGGAACATCCCTTTGAGTGTCCTTGACCAGCTTTGCCTCCCTGCATTGAGCATAGGAATGTTCCCATCCCAAGAACTAGATCATCTATTTCACTGACACTCGTTCTTTCCACTATACTATAGAATTCTTTTATTCTTTTTCTAGCTTAAAGAAAAAGACAAAAAATTATATATTCCAAAAAGAGTAGGAATAGGACAACATTTCCATATATTGTTGGCTGCTAGAGACAGTTGTGTTTCCCTTGAACAAAGCACTCAAAAGAAAGTCTCTCCTCGATTTGGGTGGGATTTAGTTTGACTTAGGTATGCCTTAACCTTGTTATTGAAATAGTTCTCTTCCGGTTGGTTATCTCTTCCAATCATATGGAGAGTTCGTTCGTGCCTCCTGCATGACAAACTTATACAGAGTTATCATATGCTACCACATAGTCATCATTGAGTCGTGCTTTTTTTCAAGGGAAGTAAGCCTGAGTCGACCTCTCTGCAGTGTCTCTTGACCTATTTTTCAGTCGGCCATCCCTGGTTATCAGTGTCTTGTTTGTCATCACATCAGTTATATTCGTCCTTTGCTCGTGCCAATATGAGAAGGTCTCCATTGACTTCTTGCAGGTGGGTCTTGTCCTTATTGACTATGACATATTGCTCTGAGGGCAGGCCTAGAGCTGCACCTTGGTACTATTTTCATTATTGATAGGCCACCTTGTGCTCATCACCGATCAGTATCCTAGGTCTTTGACTAAGTGGTTTCCCTTGTGTTCGACATTAGCTTTCATTATCACACATTGGGATTCATGCATTGCCTTACTTTACATTTGACCCTATTAGTGGATTCCTCGCCTTTGTGTCAGCTTTCATTATTGGTTGGTTCATAGGGTTTCTATCATGTGCCAGCTACATCTTTTGTACATCGGAAACATGCTTCAGTTGGATTACTACATCTTTTTTCATCCGATTCCTTCCACATTATTGGCCTACGGGTTACACTCGCGCTAGATTGATGAAGGATTCCTTAATGCCTTCCTTCTAGCGGATCTTTTGCTATCGACTACGACTCATTGCTCTAGGGCAAAGATCTAGAGTCCATTTGGTAGTACCTTGGGGTTTGTAGTCATTAGTGGTAGATCCTTCATTATCAACAATAGGAAACCATCATTGTCTCCTGACTGATAGATTCTTCCAGGTGTTTGACTTCAGCTCATCTATTCACACTTGTTAGATTGTATTGGGTACCTTGACTCTCATTATCATTATCGGTGAGTAGTCTCGCATTTGTTAACAATATACATAAATCATCGATAATCAATCAATTTCTCACATGATCGACTTTAGATCATTTATTCCCATTGTGTAGAAATGTACCACGGTAATCGATGAAGACCTTGAGTTGCATCAGTATTCTTTGGTTCACTTTTAAATTGCTCATGTCCCTACTAGTTGACACCATTCCACATTATATGTTGCAATCCTTCACAACGACATTTTATATACTGGAATCCTAGTTGCGATGTAGTATCATCTTATTCCATCATGTTTATTTGGTACTATTGGGATCAATTTTCGACATCAGTGATCAACTTCATCTTATAGCTTCATTGTTCATCTTCTTATATGTGATATTTAGACATGTACTTCCTTGATCATGATCAGATGATCCATTATGTACTTTCATTTCTTCATACTTGTATACATAGTGGATCCGCTTGTACATGATATGCGAACATGCTTTACTTTCTCTGAGCATGACTATGCCCACCTTAGACAGTTGTTTCTTTATGATCTTCTTTTGCTGGCTTGGGAGGCTAAAATCTGGTGAAGTCCTTCTCAATTTTTTATAGGTTTCCTTTCCATATGCTTAATACATTTGGGCCATCATGTAAACCTTCTGACCTCACATTATTAGGGGGCATCTGTTATAGCTCCAAATATCACCCTTTATATTTGTGATTCTTAGTTTATGGCCTAGGGCAACCCCTCCTTCTAGACTTGGTCCAAATAGTTTAAAAACAATGTTTTACTTACTGTACGCTACTTTGCCCTGTGATAAAAGCGTGTACATGCAATTTAGTCTATGCCCAACCCACGTATATGTGTTAAAACACTTTAAAAAATTAAATTTCCTTAATTATGGGTGGAGATCACAGTTTTTAATTATTGATTACCTCCTACTTCCCGTGGCCCAACTATTCCCAACTGTTCGCCAACTAAAAGACTAATTTGGGAGAAGTGTAAAAGGACTTCAATGGGAAGGCCTTAAGGAGGAGAGAAATGATATAATTACTATACTGAGATTATCCCCTGATCAAGTCTGAAGTATCCCTGTGCTTCAAGAGCTTCCCCCAAGTTCAGGAAACCCTTGTTTCCTTAAGTGTTGATATCCTCCCACTTGCCTGAGATATCATGGTCTTAGTTATGGAAGAAGGCGTTTGAAGACTGGGACTAGACAGACCTGGAGGACGGTTCTGCTTGGAGCCATAAGAGGAAGACTCAGGTAAACTATTTCCATGTTTATTATAGTTTTCTACAATAAAAAGAAATGTTGTCTTGTTCCTGATATCGACCTTGTTTATGCATCATATGTTATTGTTATGGTTTATGTATGAATGACTATTTTCATGTATAACTAACCATTTACTTATATGATATAAATTTGATTTCACTAAAATGCTTTATCTATATGCTGCTATGTGTATTCGAATTGGTTGGTTTGTAGATTCTAAGATCATCAAGAGTTGCAGAGGGTTTGTACCTTGGCCAGAACTACCCAAACGAAGGAAATCTAGGTATGTTCATCCTCACATAGTTAGTTTATTTAATCATGTTGCCTGAGTTGTATGCACATTTCTTGCTGCAGATTACTCCTGCTCTGTTAGGGTCCTGACCTAAAGCCCTAGAAGACTTATTCCCTTAATAGAATTGGCGACACCACTGGGGATAACAATCTTATTATTCCTAGTTTAGGTTGTTTAGTGTCTATTTGGGCTCAGTTCTCAGTTTTCTTGTTGTGAATGTATTGCCTACTCCTGTAGGAACTCAGACTTTAAGTCTGATCTTTTTCATCAGGCCTCATTTTTTATTTTTCTTGTAAAAATTCATATATGCATCTTTGTTTATTTACAGATGTGTACACACATATGTTTTTGTGAACTGAAATGGCATATACGCAAGTTTATTTTGGGAAAAGAGCATGTACATGCACCTGTGTAGCAACACAGTCACGTATACAATTTTTTGCATGCTTTTTTCAAATCTTTCTGCCCAGAAAGATTTGTTTCTTGGTCTGTGTGGTTTCTGAGTGGTCAATATCTGTCTTTAGAATTAAATTACTCAGTGAGCTTATTGTTACAAATTGTCTCCTGCTTTGAAAAGTTTTGGCCTCAGTTTGCGTTAGAGTGAGTTTTATGATTTGTGTTTGAACACACAAGGCTTCTTATAGAGGTTCTTGATTGTTCCGGTCTTTTGGAATAGAAGATTGTTTGCAATCTTTGTGTCAAACTTCATTTTTGGTCTGCTTGCTTTTCTTCCCATCATTTTTGTGGCCATACACGTTTTCTTTCTTTTCAAAAGTTCCTTGTTGATGAATTTGAAAATGTATCTTTCTTGATTTCTTGATCAGTTTCTCAAAGCTCTTTTTGCTTCTTTTGGATCATTTAGTGCAAGTTGAAACACCTTTTTTGTTCAAGTTTTCATTTGTGTTGAATTGGTAACTTGCAAAATTTCCTTGTGCTTTGCTTTCGATCTTTGAGTCTTTGGTGGCATTTTGAGTGCTTTTGAAAAGTTGTTTTTATTGCTTCTTGAAAAATAAAAGTTCTTAAAAAATTTTTTTTTTGCTTTCTTTTGCCGAATTTGATTTTGGTTCCTTTGGTTTTGTGCAAGTGAATTGTGATTTTTCGAGATTTGCCTTACTTATTTGGAGGAAAATTTGTATTTAAAACTTGCATTCTCTTCAAACATTTAAGTTGGCTTATTAAAAAGCTTTAAACAATTGCTTTCATCTCTTTTTAGAGTAATCTATAATTTCGCATTATCATGTACATCTTGCATTAGGGTAGTTTTGCATTAATAAAGCATTGATAGCCTTTTAGTTTTTGTGAGTGTGAAGTCTGTTATAAGAAAAGAAAAGGAAAATAGTTTTTGCTTTATAGAAGTTTCTTAGAACCCAAGTAGAAGTTTCTTTTTATCGAAGAACAAACAAGTGCATTGCATATAAGTTAGTTTTTCATTAATTTCTTTTCCGTCATAAAAAACACCATTGGTTTCATTTCCATATTGTCCCTTTGACTTAAAATAACAACCACTTAAAATCAAGCACTTAATAAAATAAACTAGAACTTTTTATATTGTCAATTAGAATACACCAACAAGTTTTAGGTTTACTTAGGGCCCTGGATTAGGCGAGAGGAGAGTAAAATCTCCAAGGCCATTCTAAATTGTAAAACATAGAAGTCTGAATAAAGAGTCAAATCCAATAGCGTTAGGGAGATCAGGAAAGCTCCATGACTGGGAGTTAAGCACGAGGGTTTGTGAAGATAAGGATGGGACATACACCCTCTCTTACTTGTTGGATCTTACCTCACAATTGTTCCACTTGGCTTTTGTTACGAGTTGGCATCTTTTGTTGCCTATCCTAGGGATCTACACAGGTGGCTATGGAGGGGAATCTCGTGGCACCTGAGGTTGATGT
>APFE031374438.1:0-14297 GCA_000404065.3 Pinus taeda | reverse complement strand
AGAGCTTTCAGAGTCAATTGTGGCTACAAATTCTCCTCTCCCTTTTGATTATCGTGACATATTGCTATACATTGGAACTCTGACTCACATGCCTTCAAGCCCAGGTCCACACACATTTATCCCTTCGATGACCACTATTGGAAGCATGGCACCCACCATGAGTGCTACAAGTATGCAGACTCCCATGTTAGTGCAAGGGGGAGGAATGATTTCCATTCCTTATACATCCTTATTTGGGTCTACTGCTAGCACATCATTATTTGGGTCTACTTCCATTCCATTGACGATTGGAAGATCTCAAGCCAATGCCTCTAGTTTTGGATTCTTTCCTTTTGGAATGCCCTCTCAAGGTATTCATTCAGTTCCATTAAATGTACCATTAACTGCCTCCACATCCATCATGAGTGAATCGGTTTATTTTCAGCGTTTCCCATTTGGATGTGGTCATATACCACATTCCAATCTGACAGTAGGGTCTATGCCTTTTCCTTTCATAGGTCAAGATAGTAGTCCTTTTCAGAGTTGGACAAACCCTGCGGTTGGTGGGATAGGAATTGGGAAACAGTTTTTCGGCCAACAAGGGAATGTGCCATATTCCTTAGTCAATTCATTTCAAAGTTTTCAACCCTTAGCTAATGCTTGGAACCCTTACGAAGGGCTATCAGCTCCTTATAATAATTTTTTAGGGGGAAACTTTGTCGGTTATAGAGGTTTTTCGGCTGGAGTTGGTCAAACCTGAGTTTTGCTAGACCATAAGGGTCAACTTTTGGTTTAGTAGGTTCTTCCAGTTACTTTGGGCAACCTGGTGCCTTTCAAAATCCAAGTCATTATTTTTATACTTTCGGGAACCCCGCCCAATCTAGGTGGAATCCCCAGGGTCCTCCATGACTTCTTTTTCTGGCCATGCTTAATCTGCCAAACTTGAGTAAGTTGACGAATGATCCAATCAGATACAATCAAGCTTGGCCTCTGGTCCCAAGCAAACTTCCATTGGATATTCCAAAATTTGAAGGGAAGAGTGGTGAAGACCCAGGCAACCATGTAACCACGTTCCATTTATGGTGCTCATCAAACTCCCTAATCGATGATTCGATCAGGTTGAGATTATTTGAGCGCACCTTAACTGGGAATGTAGCTAAGTGTTATATAGAGTTTCCAAGGGGTACCTTTACGTCTTTTTCTGATTTGGCTAACATTTTCTTGAACCATTTTCAGTTGCCTATCTGTTATGAAGCCGAAACTAAACTTCTGGCCAATTTTCATCAGGGCATGGCTACTCACATTTCGGATCATATCGAGGAATGGAGATGGAGGAAGAGGCTCATGAAAGGCAAAATTCCACCTGAATTCCATCTCGAATGGTTTTCATAATCATTACAACCTGATATCTCCAAGGATGTTTCTATGTCCGACGTTTATTCGTAAGAGTAGGTTATCTTTCATGCCGAGAAGTTAAAATTGATATATTCTCAGTCTGGGAGCCTTCAGAAAATCTTGCCCGATGCTCATAGATCCATTGTTGATATAGCCAAATGGAAGCCAAGCCCTCACACTGATGATATTGTTGGATCAATTGATGCAAATGCGGTGAACCTTTTGAACCAATTGCAGCAGTTGTCTCTACAAACTGGTTCTTCCAATTAGGTTGCACTATCTACTCCTACACCTTCTCAACCTTCTTTTGTAAATGCCATTCAGGCTTCTAACCCCAAAGGAAATCATAATTCTGATGGGAAGAAGAATGGATGAGGTAAAAAGAAGAATCAGGATGGGAAGGGTAATGCAAAGAAGCCTGGCAATAGTGTTGGTGAGGGTGGAAAAGGGTCTAAGAAGAAAGTTAAATTTTCATGCAAGTTATGTAGTGGAGATCATTTAACTCATCGCTTCTCGAAAATTCAAGATGCTCAATGCTTGTTAGTGTAAACAAGGTCTTCTAGCTCCCAAGCTGTCTTAACTAACCCTTTTCCCCAAAGGCAGAAATTGCTTGTTGGCGTGAACTCAAACCCTCGTACCTCTGCAAGGGGAAACTAGGAGGGGCATAATTCCTCAAATGTTTTTATGATGAGTTCTCAAGTCAATGTGGCTACACAGTCATGTGATTATGGTGAATATGAAACATCCAAGGATAATCTTGTCTAAAATACAATTACCTCACACCGTTTATTGAATAGATAGTTGATGAATGTGCGGGTAATGAGATTTTCTCCTTTATGGATGGATTATTTGGGTAGAATCAAATATCTATCTGTCCAGAAGACCAGTGTAAGACAACTTTCATTTGTCACTAGGGTACCTTTGCATACAAAAATATGCCTTTTGGTCTTAAAAATGCTAGAGCCACATTTTAGCGGGCCATGTTTTACACTTTCCACGACATAAAGCATTTCATTGAAGCATACTTGGAGGATCTAGCTGCTCGTTATTGAAAGAGAATTCATCATTCTAGTCACCTTTGGTTGGTTTTTGAGAGATGTCGATTTTACAAGATCCGGTTGAATCCAAATAAGTGTGTTTTCATGGTTACATCTGGTCAATTATTAGGGTTCATTGTATCAACTGAAGGGATTCATGTTGATCCCTTCAAGGTTGAGGCAATAATTCAGTTGCCTCCCTCGTTTTCCATCTGACAACTTCAAAGTCTTTAGGGGAAGGAAAATTTCTTGAGATGGTTCATGACAAACTATGCTGAGATAACTAAAGGATTTATGCATTTACTGATGTTGGAGAGGTAAATCCCCTCTACGTATAGAGGCGATCCCTACTAGCCCAGAACGGGTCTAGCAACAATCAAACAATGCTATCACGCAAGTTCCTAATTGCAAATAAAAGGTAGGTGATGAAGACCTACTTGGATTCCAATGCTTTCGTTCGTAGAAGAGACATCGCCCATGCTCCTTTTCGTTGGCCGGTCACAGTCCTCCACTATCCTCGTGAATGGACACCTTCACACAAAGAGAACAACACAAACACAAGTGTGAAATCTAATATATGCAATTATACATCAGTCAAGAAGGACATAATTCAACATTAATCATTTTACAACAATGAGAATGGAACCATAATGATAGTCATCTATTATTAATAATCAACAAAGGAGAATACAACCAGCGTCCTGACGTCAAGTCCTCCTTTGGCCGGGTACTCAGCTACACAAGTCTTGCAAAGCTTGAAGGGATGAGGGACAAGCCTCTCTCTCTTTGGTGACAAGATCTCCTTACTTAGGTTAAGCCTTATGGATACAAAGAAGGCTCTTGCAACTCTAATCTCTTGATATCTTCCTTTCAGCACAAGTATTACCACTAGAACTAGAACTAGAACTCGAACTAGCTTACTCAAGCCATGGAGACAAGCTTTTATAGATGAAAAGGAAGGGATAAGATCAATCACAACAATAATGGATTTGGCTTCATCACTTGGAAACTTCTATGGAATGGTGGCAAACTAATTCCCATTCAAGGAGATTCGAAGCCAAACCATCCTCACTTAACTTGGATTAAGTTGGTGAATGAGTTGGATAGAACTTTCGGAGGTTGATTGGTTAAAAACTTTGCCCAAAAAGGTTGTCGTGATTGTGACTCTGGGACAGAGCGCTAATGGCACGCCCCTTTTATAGGATTTTCCCCATTGGCGTGGGCAGAACACAGTGGCCCAACGCTAATGTAAAAAGGGCCATTTTCAAGGGCAAACTGTAGGAGATGTCTTCAGGGCATATGAAGCTCATGTTCAGAGGGGAATGATGCAAGTGGTTTCAAGTCTTGTCACTTCTCACAAGTCCCGGAATATGTCCTCCAAGGTGCAGGAGAGGGGTAATAGGGACAATGACAAACGGTGACAAATTACTATGTAACAGATGCCCCCTAAAGCATGAGGCCCGAGAGAGAGAGGGGTGAAGTGCTTTACAACAACATGTGTGACTGAAAACACTGCCGCCGGAGAACCTGTGAAAAGAAGTACAACTGATATCTCAAGTACATGATATATGTGGTATGGGCGCAGCCATCCGTAACAGAGTATATAAAAACTTGATCCCAAGTATGGACGCAGCCATCCGATGAGGATCAATGAATAGACTCAGGTATGGTCACATCCATCCAATAAATGAGTCATGTAATGATTACAATAATCCACAAAATGAGACCCGGGTTTCAATATGCACAATTCGGGGTCTTGCACTCCAACTCGACCGGAACACAGTACAAATTCAAGCATGTGAATACAGGAGTCGAAGTTGAACATGCATGAACATCGTCTGATTACCAGTCAATGATGAAAACTGTTAACAGACGCGAGAGATGCCACCAATAATGATGATGGTCCTCAAGGTACTATAGGTACAATCCACGGCGTGCGAATCAATGAGCCGGTGTAGAACACCCGCAAAATCATCCGATCGGAGGCCAATGATGAAAACCTCTCGTCGTACACGAAGAACCTGCCATTGAGGCATGCAGGCTCCTAGGTACCTGAAGGGAGTCTCTAGGTCATCTTCCTGGATAATGAGCTGAAGTCGACAGGAAGTGATCTTGATCGAAGGTGGGCCATAATGTTTCCCACATCATCGACACGAGATAGAGAAGGATAACATGTTTTGTGTGAGGTATCAAAGGGAGGTTGAGTATTCTGCAAAGGTCAACTTCTCTTGAACATATCGGCGGCACAACAGCGGATTTGGCAGTATTTGATGTCAAATGATCAGTGGTCATGATGACAAGATGAGGAGCAAATGAATGGTCAAATAGGATAACCCAAACCCATGGAGGCAAATGTGAAACGAGATAAGATGTCCCTACCCAGACACGAATGCAAAAAGTGCCATGTTCAAGAGTGACATACTGCCGACGACGACGATTATGATTCCTTTATTCCCCCACCATTTCTTGAGAGTACCCCAGTTATTTTTGGATGGCAAGCTTGACGGGGATAGCATATGCTTGAATGATGTCATTACGACAAAATCCAATGTCATTAAGGGTTTAACGAGTCTGACAAAGGAAAAACTCGGCGTCTTTTCATGTTTAGAGAGTTTGAAAAGACAGCAAAAAGGAAACTCTAGGGGTGTCCTTTTTCGTAAAGTTGTGTCTCTCGAGCCCGAAAAAGTATAAAACTATGCTCGAAAGAACCACCTGGCCATTATGACTGAGGAGTACTTTTCGTGAGTAGTGATATTGATCCGAAAAAGTAAAAAAGCGATCGATATCACGTCGTTTCATCACCATTAACGAACCTGAAACGACAAAGGCCCGACAATCTTTTCATTTTTTACACAGTCGGAAAAGAGTTTAAAGACGACCGCCTCTTATTTACGTTTAGCGAGTCAAGAGGAACAACTCGGCAATCTTTTCATGTTTAGCAAGTCAGAAAAGAGCTGAAAGATGACTCCATAGTGACTTTTTCGTGTATTTACCGAGTCCGAAAAAGTATAAAATACAACTCGTTTCACCATCGAAGCTGCGCAAAAGACCTGTCGATGTACAAGAAGCAAGCGTAAAATCCATTTTCGACCAAAAATATATTAAAATATTCAAAAATAACCTTTCTAAACCCAAAAATGAGTCAAAAAGTCTATAAATGGGGTGAAAATGTAAAAAAAAAAAAATTACTTTTACTTTTTACCTCTTGAAGAGTGAGAGTGGTCTGTTTGGGAAGCAAACTTCAGGCGGTGAATTTAGTCAATCCGTGCAACCATTCGCAAATCCGTCGGCTCCAGGTAAGAGGCACTTCCTTTAGCTCCATTTCTATACCATTTTTTATGCATTTTATTCCTGATTGAGCCTCTGCAAGGGGGTATTTTTAATTTTAGGGCTTCGCCCCATTGGCGCGGGTATCCGACACGGACCCGCGCTAATGGGGTAAATTACCCAAGGGGGTCGCGCTATTAGCGCGACTGTTTTAGAAACAGCCGCGCTAACCGCGCAACTCAAATTTTTGCATAGATTTACCCGTTGCATTTGAATTTTTCTTGGTTCATAAATTTACCAAGGCTTTAGTAATGATTTATTTGTCCTTGTGGGTGCAAGAAAAAAGCCAAAATGGTAGTAGAGTGGAAAGAACGAGAACACGATGCCGTGGATGCCTTGGCAACTGAGGATGAGGGGTGCATGAATGCTTTGAGGGATTGTGGCCTCAAAAAGTTCTTCCTTACATCATATATGCAGTCTCAACCTGAGTTGCTACAGTTCATAATTGATGCTTGGGACGTAGATGACCAAGTATTTCGTCTACGGAAGCAGACCTTAGAGCTTAAGGTATCTGA
Source organism: Pinus taeda (assembly GCA_000404065.3). Taxonomy (NCBI): domain Eukaryota; kingdom Viridiplantae; phylum Streptophyta; class Pinopsida; order Pinales; family Pinaceae; genus Pinus; species Pinus taeda. The sequence continues at coordinate 8,044 of APFE031374438.1, read as the reverse complement.
TGTATACTTCATCACTGGACTGTCACGGAGAGGGGCAGTTCCCATTTTGACTGGCAGTAGACCTTCTGGAGAGAAGGTAGGCGAGGTAAAGGCTCGAGTATGCCCGGAAGCACAATTCGGGAGGCAGAGTGCTAAGGTGGCTATCAACACCATCCGGGACTTGACTCTCAAGGCCATTTTATTCACCATCACACGTGCAGCTGGGGTACAAGCACCCCATGAGGCGAGCAAGAACCATCTGATACTTGCGAAGGAATGCCTCAGCCCCACCATTTTTGATTGGGCTACAGCGGTGACCACTAATATCAAAAGGCAGCTTACAAACTGTAAGCGTGCAGGCGTGAAACAGTTCGCATATGGCTCGATTGTGGTATCATTCTTCTTGGAGCGAATACCACTTTTCAAAATCCAGGGGGCCATAGTGGCCGACCCATTGCCACGAGAGCCTAGGATGGCTCGCTGGGCAGCACTGATGCCCAGAGGAGGAGGGGGCCAGGAGATGTCATGACGGCCCGAATTCTTCATATGGCTCCATCGACAGTTGATCATGATACAGGATTGGCCTTATGCGGGGACCAGTTTCATGGGGGACCCATACCTTCCACTACCAGAGGGAGAGGAATGGGAGGAGGAGTTAGGTATGAACTCCTTGTTTTTGATATTTTATGTATTTTCATTTTTTTTCTTTTTTAAATACATGCCTGTTCTGATGATGATTGTATGTATATGCAGATGCTAGCCCAGAGCGACCAGCCGACTTGTCTCCTACAGCGCGGAGGGGCCAACCTGTAGTCGACCCTCAAGCAGGGGGTACCGTGGGGGAAGAGCTGATACAGAATCTCGAGGGGCTCACCCAAGGGATTCCGGGTTATGCCAGATTGGCGGATGTGCCTTTCGCATATCAGAGGCACACAGTGGGGGTCCGACTCGTGTCCATCGCCTGTTGAGACGATTGGTGCGTGCGGTGATGTGCTATCATGAGCACCACCGTGATTAGACTCCTAGGCTTTATTTTCTGCATATTTTTTGAGAGACATATGTCTCAGATGTACGGAGAACACAGACTCTATCCAGACATGTACACTTATTTTTTGAGCGCCTCAGTGCGCCACACGATATATGTTGAGATTTTCTGTTTGGAGTAAAATAGGCATAATATATATACACGGTGTTATGGTTTATTGTATTTTATGCTTCTTGTATTATGTTGATTTACATATTATGCAAATGTCTGTCCAATACATAGTTAGCTAATGCATCGGTTACTGTATTAAGTCGTCTTGGAATATGTTGATAAGTAATGTAATCAAAATTTCTTTCCAATAACTTAACACGTAAATACAACCTTAAAATGCGATGATCTCTGACGGAATAACGTCCGTTGAGTTGGTGGACTACAAGTTGAGAATCTAAGTTTACAACCAATGTGTGAATTCTGAGGTTAATTGCCTCGACTAATAATTCAATTACAGCACTATATTCAGCAACATTGTTCTTTGTACAACCTAGACACACCCCTTGAATATCTACTAACTCACCATGAGGATCGTAGATCATCCATGCCGCAGATGACAGGTTGCGAGTACTGCGGGAAGCACCATCAGCGGAACCAACGTAAGGCAATCCAGACATCTGTTCAAGAAGCAAAAGACACAATAAGCGGCAATCATGCCGACACACTGAGATAAAAACTAAATAAACATGCACACACAACACACTGCTGAAAGCATACGTATGTACAAAAGTAAAGTGCTCGCATGATACTTGGTTCAAGTCAAGCCCCTTTCGGGACGTTGCCTTATTGCACTGTTGCATAACCAGCCTAGATAATGTAGGCATCGCTCGGCTTGTTGTACAAAATGATCAACGGCACGGATGATCTGCCCATGCCCCCCGGCCAAGCGGAGTTTACAAGCTAGAGGATCAGTGCCCCCTTTGGCAGAGGGACCGAGGGTTGCAATAGTGTGAGATGAGGGATCAGAGCGAGCAGAAACCAAATCGAGCGAAGCAAGGTTCGGAGGTGGGAGGGAGAAGACACCCATGAGGGTAGGGTCTTTGAAAATCCTGGCTCCCACACTCTCAAAAGGAACAGAGGTATGTTCAACGAAAGGTACATTTCCCTCAGAAGAGGAAGCAAAGAAGGAGAGTTGGTCTACCGTGACAATTTTCCCTTGGTGAGGGAAACGGATGACACGGAAGAGGGATGAAGCCACGGCACGCATGGCATACGTCCAACGCCGGCCCAGAAGGAGGTTGTATGTGAGATTCGCGTCAACGACCTCAAGTTCTACTTCAACGGTTTTCCCTTCTAAGGTGATTGGCAATCGTTGAAGAATACCATAAGGACGGGATTCTCTCCCATCGAAAGCTTCCAACGTCGTAGGAGACTGGCTCAGAGTCAGAGACCCGATCACTTTCCAACAAGCAATAGACATAATGCAAGTTGATGCATGCTCATCAATAACTTTATGATGAATCTTTTTGAGTTGATGATGACTTGGATGAGAAAAGCGATCTGATGAGGCAGCCTCGGGACATGGCTCTCGATATTGAAGGTAATCAGATCTGAATCTGTCGGGTCAATGCCACTGATGGCCGATAGCAGGGACTTCCTCTGAGGGGGGCAGCTCTGGAGAACTTCTAAGGCCGACATAGCCGACGGAGCCTGTGCTAAGTCCTCAACGATGCTATAGTGCTAGGCAGCACGAGCATTCGGGTTGTAAGAAGATCTTCTGAGTACTCCTTTAGGAGGGGGTCGGATGGTCGTCTCAGTAGTTGGTCTCTCAATATGGAGCGGACCAGAGTTGGACGAAGGAGCACTTGAGGGGACCTCGGGCTCCTTCCCGGCGGATGACGGATACTCCTTTGCTCGAGTCGTTACATGAATGGGAATAGATCCGGCCATGAAGACTTGGGAACCGAAGGGAGAAGAAGACGGATCAACCACCATTTGAGTCTGCTGAGAGGGAAAAGGCTCTTTAAGAACCGTAGGAACCCCAGGAGCGCCTTTTAATAAACGACTAACGTCGAACCGCCTTGGGCAGTCCTTAGTATAGTGATCCTCCTCAAAAATGAGGCAAGGATATTTGGGTTTGCGCTTAGCTCCTTCCTCAGCTGGAGGTTTGGAGGATTCCTGTTTAGGTTGTTCAGATTTATTTTTTCCTTTCCCCTTTTTCTTTCCTTTCGAGGCCTTACCCGCCGTGGTGGACTGGACAACGTTGACCTCGCAAGTAATACCAGAATTTGAACCACCCTGAGAAGTGTTTTCGTCAAAAGCACCTGACTTTTGCTTCCCAGGGTTTGAAGATGATTTTTTAGAGGTCGGGTTCACAGAGCCAATAACTCCATCGACAGATGGCTTCAGCGGAGCCTTGGATGTACCGGGCCTCGGGGCGTCCGGCAAATACTCATACAAGGTACCTGACTGAGAGTAAACTAAGTCCAGGTACTGAGCACACGTGATTGCTTGCTCTTCAGTCACACAGGCTCCCATAGCAATGTCCCATGCAATCTCAGGGACAAAGGAAGTCGTGAACCAATCGGTGAGGAGTTCATCAGGAATCCAAAAATTGATCAACCGGCGGCACCTTCTCCATTCATGTATATGATCGGAGATGTGCGTAGCTATATCCTGCTTAAGAGACGTAAGGAGGTGGGTCCCTGTCTCGTACCGAATGGGTAACTAAAATTGAGTAAGGAATGCCATAGATAATGAATTAAAATCCTGAAATGACGCGCGGGTCAATTCAATATACCATTTAGCAGCAGAACCAGTGAGAGTCCTTTGGAAGAGGCGAAGTCGAATCGAATCATCAAGCCATGAATTAGATGAACACCATAAGTGATACGTCATTACATGGGCTTGGGGGTCCTCTCCGGCTTTGCCGTAAAATTTGGGACAGTCGCTAGGTATCTTAGTTGGAACTGGTGGCCATTGTGGATTATGCAAAATGGGATCATTTGTTAACTTTGACACATCGGGTAGTTCCAATGTCGCTAGAAATGGTAGTTGCGGGTTGAAGGACATCTGCGGATATGAGGTAGGGCCAGGATTCCATCCAGTCGCTGGTTGCCCCCACTAGACTTGTCTAGATGGACCAGGTCCAAAAGGACCCTGTCCATAAGAATTTTGTCCATAAGGGTTATATCCGGAACTGGATGGTTGATACCGGTTCTACCCCCTAGCGCCCCATTGGTTACCATACTGCCCTGCAGGTTGTTGATAATTTTGATAAGGGTTGGCCTGCAGTTGTTGGTAATTTTGGTACGGGGTATATTGATTTTTCCCCTGGGGTTGCTGGTATCCATAGGGTTGTTGTGCTCCATATTGAGCCTAGGAACCAGGTGACATTTGATGAGAAGGTTGGGATTGATACCCACCTGAATAAGAAGGTTGGGATTGGTACCCACCTTGTGACTGGAGACCAGCTTGACTCTGGGGTTGGTAACCGGGTTGAGGCTGTGAAGCAAGAACCATCTGCATTCATGGTTGAGCCCCCCCAGAAAGATATCCTTGCGAAGAATAAGGTTGGGCCATCTGGCCGGAAGGTTGTCCTGGTTGGATCTGAGACGGGCCCGCCTGCCCAGAAGGTTGAGCTTGCTGGGCATTGGGCCATCCTTGCGCAACTGAAGGTTGTCCTTGTAGACCGGATGGCTAATTAGGCTGAGCAGTGGGCTGGCCTTGCTGTGCGTAAGGCTGGCCACCTTGCCCAGAAGGGTAGCCTTTTTGGTTTCCGGGTTGACCTTGCTGACCGTAAGGTTGCCCCGGGTTCCCATAGGGTTGCCCCGAAGGGTAGCCCTGCTGGGGCCCAGGTTGTCCTTGCTGAGCATAGGGTTGTCCCGGGTTTCTAGAAGGTTGCCCAAGATATGTATAAGACGGACCACTAGAGGCTAAAGGTTGTCCCTGATAGGGTTGTCCTTGCGAGCCTCCAAGTTGACCTGGATAGGTCTAGCCATAGTACTGCTGCCCATAATTAGGCTGCGAGTAAGATGGTTGACCCTGATAGGGTGGTCCTTGGGATGGCTGCCCTTGACCTGGATGGAACTGGCCACCACCATATCCGGCGGTACCCCAAGCCACATTCAATGGAACTGAAGCCTCTACATAGGGCTCAGTTAGCAAGGAGGTATACAAATAATGATTGACAGGATCATAATAGGGGCCTTGCCCACCCGAGTTCTGGACAGCATGCAAGTATTGGGAATATGCCCCCCCTGCTGGAATAGCATTAGAAAGAGGCGGGGCACCACTTGCGGGATGGACAACTCTAGCAGTATGTGCCGATGGACCACTTTGCACCGGGTCTCGAGATGGGCCGGCAACAGAAGTCACAGCAGAAGATGCTGTAATGGCACTAGCAACTGGAGTTGATGACATGACACAGACGATCGAATTGGTTGGAACCGATGTAACAGCAGTATGGTGAGCCTGGGAAACGAAAGGTCCCGTAGTGGGAACAATGTTATTATCCCACATAGAAGAGGAAGTCGTAGAATTCATAGCATCCCTTAGAGATCTATACCATGCCGGCACTGTAATACCGAGAGGCGTAACAGTGTAGGGCGTAGAGATAACTGGGGATGTAGCCGCAATGGGAGTATCAATACTCGACATAATGGGCATTCCACTCGATACAGGAGATGTATCCTCCATGTCAGAAGAAGCCATCAGAGATGCAACACCAACAGGAGTTGTGGGAAAATTCTCTTCAGAGGGCTCCCAAACAGGGTTCCAAAACAAGTCGTAAAGCTCGTCCTTTGGAGCACGAGAGTTCAACGGTTGGACACTTGGAACAATAGGGAAAGTGTCGCCACAAACCGGTGTCTCAGGGGAAGCAGAAGATGGAGACCCTTGGTCACTTGGGAGGGGGAGACGGGATCGATGGATCTGCCAGGATGATCAAACAAAAGACCCTAGACAAGCTAACGATAAGAGACCCTACTCAAAACTAAACGCAAACAGAGAATCACAGGTGAAAGTTATCGTGGCCGAATAAAATTTTTAGGACATTAGGACACAACTTGACCTTTTCATGTTTTAAGAGTCGAGAAAAGGACAAAAGATGACTCTAGTCGCCTTCGAATGTTTAAAGAGCCCGAAGTGACAAATGCTGAGTAGAGCCTTTTCTTTTACAGAGTCTGAAAAGGATCAAAAAGTGACTACTCTGGAGAAGCTAGGCAAGGGGTTTACCAGACAATCCGTAAAACTGCTTATACACCTTGGCAATCGTATGAAGACCAAGGACTTTCCGTACTGCAGTCAATCTTCCCGAATGTTGTGTTCGGTGCGTTACAGCTTGTAAGGCGGCAGACACGGCTTCCTACGGATCAAGGATAAAAACCTAGTGGAGTCTCCCCATATATACGCGAAGGTACATGGGAGCCCAAGTCCGTACTAGACCACAATTGAATCACACAAGGAGGAATCACCCAACCTTAATGTGAGAACAAAAGTGACTAGGTTTAACGACGCCGGAGCACGTCTTTAGCCTAAACCTCTAAAATGTGAGCGTTATGTTCCAATGCGTTTTTAAGTTGATTCAGTTTATTTTATAGTTGATCTTTAGTTAAGTTTCGATTTTAGGCCCTACCATATGTGATCTTTCACAATTGCCTAGATGCAAGCTATATGCCAAAGAATACCATTTCGTTCGATGAATACTAACTACGAGAAGGTTAATAATTTTCAATCAAACAAAATGAGCACAATCAATCAAACACCCTAATGAAGCTAATGGCAAATAAATAAAACTTTTTCTTTCAAGAATACAAATCAACGAAAAGTTCTATTCCATCAACTATTGAACGCAAAAGAGATTTGTTTGATTTCTTTTTCAAAGGCACAATGCAATAGAATGAATTTTGAAAGACAATAACACTGAGTAAAAGAGACAAATTCACTCAATGAGAACACAATGAAATCCCAAGACACCAAAACAGTTCTCCAAACCAAAAGAAAAGCAAAAGCCTGTACGAGCTATGTGATCTAAGCTCCAACAAGGCAAGGACGAAATCCAAGCAAGAAAGAGGCAAGTCACTCGGAAATCAATCGAAAACACTTCATCAATCACTGAACAAGTGCAAAAACAATCACAAAGTCGACTGGACAATCAAGAAACCCAAAACTCTTACGGAAGGCTCAACACACATGGCCACTAGATGTCCTAGGGTTAAGGTGTGAAATCGGTAGACAGAAGCAAACACCTGAAGGATGGAGGTTAAGAACCAGTCAAACAAGGATCAGACACACTCCAGCAACTAAAAAAGATGTGGCAAAATGCAAATCCAAGCTCAAATAGTAGGCAAACAAGTGGACTTAAAAAGCTAAGAGGCCTGGCGCGACTGTCAGGCTGTAACTCACGCTAAACAGGGATTGGCGCGGGTTTTCAGTTAGCAACAAGGGCCACTAGCACGTCTGTCAAAGGGAAAACCGCGATAATAAAGTTTTCCAAGTTAAAAAGAAAAATAAGCATTCTAAAGCTCGGTTTACAGTATCTAGGCAAGTCAGGAAGCAAGAGGCAGCAAGAAATTCAATCCAAAAAGCTATCCAAGCAAGAAAACAAAAGAAAACCAAAGAGGCAAGACAAACTCCAAATTGTTCAGTCCGTAAACCAAACCGGAGATTGACTGAAGCGAATTTGATCTACTTCATTACTACAAAGCAATAGTGTTTCGAAGGCTATCTGACCGTGCTTCAGACTCTGTCTAAGTTTACAAATTAAACAACAAGCGAAACTCCTCATTGGAGTCGCAAAATTGTTGGAGAGGTAAATCCCCTCTACGGATAGAGGCGATCCCTACTAGCCCAGAACGGGTCTAGCAACAATCAAACAATGCTATCACACAAGTTCCTAATTGCAAATAAAAGATAGGTGATGAAGACCTACTTGGATTCCAACGCTTTTATTCGTAGAAGAGACGTTGCCCACGCTCCTTTGCCTTGGCCGGTCACAATCCTCCACTATCCTCATGAATGGACACCTACACACAAAGAGAACAACACAAACACAAGCGTGAAATCTAATATATGCAATTATACATCAGT
>APFE031374430.1:4565-24367 GCA_000404065.3 Pinus taeda | reverse complement strand
TGATCATGGAATCTTCCAGAAACTTCTCCTGTGACACTTGCCTCTCTGAATTCACCCAGGGATGAGTAAGAGATCATGTATCTCCAAGTGGAACTAAGGACTATTAGAGAGAGGACACTAGTCAAAATCCCAGAAGCTGACTCACCCCCCTGCAAACATCTATGTATGGATCCCTCATCACAGAGATCCAGAGGCTGGAATCTTGTATTTGTAAGGAAGTGTTGTTGGTTTCCTGGTGGAATATCATAGTGTTGGGTGATCTAAGCTTTTCATGAGGTGAAGAAGGGCTTTCATGCTGGGAGGATGACGTTGGGTCAGATCAATGGGTTGTAACCCTCTCTTCTAATCTCTATATCAATAAATCTATTCAAGTTTTCCTCCACACTCTTGTATGTTTGCTAATATATGCATGTATGTGGTCAATATATATCTGGTCCTATATTGTTTACGATTTTAGATCTCTGCACTTTGAAGGTATTATGCTACTTTGACTTTACAGGTACTCTTTGAAGCGGAGTGGTCAAGGGAGGAGTGACAAAGATCTGTCAAAAGGGGAGAAGGAACAAGCAAAGAACCAAGTGAAAGATCGAGGTTGGTATTATTTTCTCCTCTCCTATCTATTTCTCGTAAAGGAAAGTGAAAATAACTTTAATCTATTTTTTTCTAAGATAGTTACCCATCTTAGTGGGACTAACAGCTCTGCATAGACACTAGATTTCCCGATAACAATGCATGCAAGCATTAACTAATTGAAATCACAATTAATTCCACAAACTGTTGGAACTAATCTAACTGGACTTAACTCAGATAACTGAGCTAACTAATTACAACTCATCCTTATCTCTTTAACTGAGGTATAAATTCCTCAATCAATAGGGAAACTGTTGCATGTCTTCACATAGACTTCATGTTTGATTTTCTACAACTAATTAATTCAATATGAATTACTTAATTATTTTACAGACAGCTGCTATGATCAAATTCAAATTTTACTTCTCAATTTTAGTTCAGGGACTAACTAAAATTGGAATCTATCCCGAAATTCTATTTATAGAAAAGTTATTTTTAGAACTTCCATTTTCATTCCTTGTTGCTATGTCCAACACTGGTACCCGAACTTCTATTTATAGCAGTGCTATTTTTAGCATTTCTTGTTGCCATTTTCAACACTCCCTCTCAACAAGAAATGTATTCAACTCAAACCTGAACCTGAAACTTTGGAATGTTCTGCATGCAACACTTCTTCCAAGTGTTGTTGCTCCAGCAACTCTAGAAACAAAAAAATCACAACTGACCTCCCTATTGGGTTAGAAGCATCCTCTGATGATGAAGCTCCATCTGCTGCTGAAAAGTGCTCCCTCTCCGACCTCTAAGCCACTACAACACTCCATGCATCTTGCACCGTTGCACACCTCTCTCTGTCATCCTGCACTAGTGCAACATTCCTGTGCCTCTAGCATTGTTGTAACCTCCTATATCTGCATTGTCTTGGGATTCCTGCACTGTAGCTCTCTCTACCACTCCATCCACATCTGTCTCTACCCACTCAACTAGTCCTGCTACTCCTCATTGGGGCTCCCATATCAAGGTCTAGTCAAAGAGGTTGGGTACCTCAATGATCCTGCCCCTATTCCAACCTTCTTGGGACTGTCACTCCACATCGCCCTACCTCCTACTTGGAGATATGGATGCATGCGATCCCTCAACCCACTTGGCTTGAAATTTCCCCCTAATAGAGGTCTCTACATGAGTGGATGCCTCCACTCGGTCTCTTCTCAGCTTCTCCAGTTATAGCTGCTCCACAACCTCCTGAAGTTGCTTCACCAATTGTGGCTCCTCCACAATTTTCTGAGACTTCTTCTGGCGCTGCATGTTGAGAGGTAATTTACTCTCCCTCTCAACCACCAAGTATCTAGCCTTTGCTTTGTTCCTCAAGTCATTGCATGCATCTTGTACTTTATGTGCATACAGGTTCTTGGCTAGCACACCAATCTGTTTCATCTTTCCTGCCATCACAAAATTTTCTGGAAAAAGAGCTGATTTTAAATCAATGATATCTCCCTCATCCAAACTCCGATTCAACCAATTTTTCACAAAAAAATTTCAGATCTGCTCTAAACTTGCGAGCCAATATATATAATTATATATATTACTTCGAATTTTCTTCTTTGTGTATATTGTTCTCTACTTTGATCACCTTTGCTCTGATACCATGTAGAAATTCCCACTGTAGATCACCTGATAATGCAATATACAAAAGCAAAATACTTGATCTACTTCTACAACCAATTATGCAGAAGCTTAATCGAATTGAGCAAGATGCAAGAGAACACATGAAATTGAGAATGAGAAAGCAATCACACATAACACAGAAGAAATAACCCAGGGAAAGCCTCAGCCTAAAACCCCAACTTCGTATTATCATACAAGTGGAAATATAGTCTGGATTACAAAAAGAATCAACTCACAAGCTATCCTGCTCTCTCTACAATCCCTCTGTCGCTCATAAACAATCAAAGGCCTCTCTCAAACCTTCTCCTCTGCCCTGCAAGACTCTTATTTCTTTGCACAATTTTCCTTGGGGTCCAATGCAGCCACTTGTGTGAATTGGCCTCTTCACACACTCACTAACCTCTGGGCCAACTGCGCAATCCTGAAGGAGATAATTCCTTCTACATGGATGAGTCCCCTATATAGGAAAAATCCTCCAACTAATAGTACAATGTCTCTTCCTCTAATCTCAATTGGGTCTTTGACTGAACTGACATGCATGAGTTATTTATGAGAGAATATTCAGTTATCTGGAGAGCAGTAGTTACATGCATGCAATCATTAACTAATTGAACTCACAATTAATTCCACAAACTGTTGGAACTAATCTAACTAGACTTAACTCAGATAACTGAGCTAACTAATTACAACTCATCCTTATCTCTTTAACTGAGGTATAAATTCCTCAATCAATGGGGAAACTATTGCATGTCTTCACATAGACTTCATGTTTGATTTTCTACAATTGATTAACTCAAGATGAATTAAGTAATTATTTTACAAACAGCAGCTAAGATCAAATTCGAATTTTACTTCTCAATTTTCGTTCAGGGACTAACTAAAATTGGAATCTATCCCGAAATGATATTTATAGAAAATTTATTTTTAACACTTCCATTTTTTATTCCTTGTTGCTATGTCCAACACTGGTACCTGAACTGCTATTTATAGCAATGCTATTTTTAGCACTTCTATTTTTAGCCTTTCTTGTTGCCATTTTCAACATCACCTAATATGAAAATGCATAGTTACATATGTTAATTACAATACTAAATAATAACAAGTATAACTATAAATAATTTCAACCACATATTATATTATATGAAATATCAAGTATTACAATATGCATTCTCAACTTAATATTGGTTGGACTACAATTTACACATGAAACATTGTTTTATCACTTCAAACCATTATCATTGTGTTGTCAAAGCATTGCAGATGAAGTCACCAACTCTAAAGACTTGACCAAGATTTTGCACGATATCAGCTTTAAGGGCATCAATGGACTAATTCTCTTCTCTCTCTTTCTGCATTTGTTGCTCCAGTGTTATTGTTCTCTTCTTTCTTCAATTCTTGCTTCTTACCATCAATACTGAGTTTCTCTTGTGAAAATTAAAGAAGATACAATGTAAATTATAAGAAACGAAATACGATGAACGCTGGAATATAAACTAAATTACACTATAAAATATTTATATGAAATATACCTCAACATCAAAAATGTCAATGTCATTTCTCCCCAGAAAAGAAAATAAAATGTCACCATAGAAAGGAATACATTACAAATATAGTATTCAACCTTTAGGAAAAACTTAGGCACAATCATGCAAACTAAGTTACATGCTAAAAATTTCAAATTGTAGATAACTTTTGAAGAACTTGTGGAGTGTTTTGTAGTTGACTTAGTGATACAATCTTTGAAATTTGTTTTGATTGGATTTCCGGTTTTTTCAATGTGGGATTTTGCACAAAAGTTATATACTTAAATATTTCGTAAGGTTTGAAAAAAATTGCAATATTCCTTTTATAAATATTCTAAATATGATAATGATTATACCATGGATATACACAAGGGAAATTAGTGCTAGGAGTGGGATAGTGGAAGGAATTGTCATTGATTTCAAAAAGAGGGCTAAATGAAAGTCTTTGACAATTTTAGGGATGGGTTAGCTATTCGTTATGGAGTTAGTGATATGGCCTATTTTCTCTTTTAAAGCTCAAAATGACTTGAGTAACTATATATATATATATATATATAAATATAAATAGATATATATATATAGATAATATATATATATATATATAAGTTATCCATAATATCATATAATATATATAAGATATATGAGTAACTATATAATATATTATATATAATATATATATATATATATCATTCTCATTACTAATCTAACTAAATTTACTAAAAGCCTTTATTACTCAAGTCATTATCAAAATAATTATAGATGAAAACATTAAAAAAAAAACAAACAAACATTTTCATTATTTTAAAACAATTTTAAATAAAATAAAAATACTATAATTTATTATTATATTTTAATTTCATTTATATTTTAATAGTAATAAAAATATCAATAATTCTGGAGTGTAGCTCAATTTAAAAGTATCTACAACCAACTTAATTTCCTATTTCTCTATTTCTCTAAATAAAATAAAATAAATATAATATTATATATATATATAATATATTATATAATTATTAAATATAAAAATATAGAATATATATGTATTATAATATAATATATATATATATATATATATATATATTATATAATATATATAATATATATTATAATATATTATATATAGATATATATAAGTTTAAACATTAAAAAACTACTTCTAACTTAATTTCAAAAAAAAAATTAGTGATTAAAAAAAAATATTTACAAACTATGCATTACATTTTTATGAATATGAAAAGTACAAAAAGGAGTTATTTTAAGGAAAATAAATGCCTTTATATTTGGACATGCAACCAACAAAAATGAAAAATGAACCCTACACATGATGAAGGTAACGTTGTCAAAAATAATTGAAGGGATACCCTCATAAGGTGGGCACTTCAATTTGTATGTCAAATTGTTTTCCAGCGTAGTGGAGGTGATTGTCTGCAAAGGATCGACCTCAATAAACAGTTGGTGACCATGTGTAGAGTAGATTGGCTTGATCTCAAATTTATGTTTAAAGTATCAATCATGTGGCCTGCACAGTGTGCTACTTAATTTCTTGCATTGAGTTCATCAACTAATTTTCAAAAGAAAAATGAATCCTCACGAGAATTAACTAAAAGCGAGCGAAAAGGGAGTAAAGATAGTTATTGTTAGACCGTGAATTGGGAGTATATAATTATTGGCAACACTACCCTAATTTCACAGTTCATTGCAATCGCCCAAAGAGAGTCTTTATTTTCCTTTCAACATCACTTATTTCACAGCATATGGAACTCCTAGGGTGTTTAAAACAAACTACCTTGTCTTCCTTACCAGCCATAAAACACAACCCCAGTACAAGCCTCAATAATATATCAAAATGCACTCTGAAAAGCTCTCCATCCACTCTAAATCTGGTGAAGAACCCTGCAAAAAAGAGGTTATTTTAGTCTAAATGACTGGAAATCCATACCTAATTAACAAGGGATTATTATGGTCTTGGATTCAATGTTAGAATTTATGAAGCATATATAAAATTTAGGGCTTGAATATGAAATTTACCATATTCGATTCATGTAATCCACACAAACTTGAAAGAATGATTTTAAGAAGGACATAACAATTCTATTCAAATTTTATTATTTATATTAATTTGAAATCACAAAAATAAAACCCCAAAGCAACAATGTTATGAATGCTAACCATACTATAATGTTTGTTAGACCATCCAAGGGAAGCACTTTTCATCCCAAAGAGAAAGTCCAAATCAAAAATTTTAAATTTAAAGATAATAATAATAGCACAGTCGTGGAGAACTTAAACCAAGGGTTCAAGTATAGGCTAAGAAAGAGTAAGGCTAATCTAGTTAGATCAAACTCAAACTACCTCTAATAGGTGGAATTTGTGAAAGAATGCTTGACATCAAATGGGGAATCTCAAAATAATGTATATTTTAAAAATCAAAATTAGAAAATAGGTTATGAATAAGACATTAACAATTTGGACAACATAAGCTATCAATAATCTATTGAGATGCCATTTCATAATTAAATTGCATATTTTGCACTTCTATACTATACTGACAGGGCCAACACTTAGTTCTTTCATTCAAAGTTAAAAAAATTACCCTCCAAAAGTGTTTTTGTGTTCCTATGAATTCAACCCCCACTTAAAAACAATATAGAGTTGCGCTAATGAGCATCCTACTATTAGCAGCTGGCTGAAACATTTTGACCTACTAAAATCTACAGATACTAGTTATAAATCAAATTTGAAGGAAAATCATTGGCAAAGATTCATGTTAGAAAATTATATATTACAAAGCAATGGAACACATATAATATATTGCAGAAATATAAACACATAAAACAAGAGAGACACAGATATACATGGTTCACCCAATTTGGGCTACGTCCACGGAGAAACAGCCAGTCCTTCCTTTTATATTATCCAACAAACTGGAGAGATACAACCTACAGTAGATCCGTTGTAATTGTCTCTTCACTCTCACACAATCTCCTCTCTCTTCGTCACTCAGAATACAGATCTACGTAGATGCAATACAATTTCGTCATATATAGCAAGGGTTGCCTTCTAGGACCAAAAAACATAAATTAAACATAACTTCTACCATTAAATCTCGCCTAATGAATGGCCCAGATTGACTATGAAATTACAACATTTTACAAGGCAATTTTACATCTATTTTTAGCTTCATTTGAAAGTGATGAAGAAGCTTTTGAAGAAAAAATTCCAAATTCAATACAAGGTCAAATTCAAATTCTAAGCATAGATCTTAAAATATTCTCAAGATGTAGATGTTGTATAACATATGTCCATGTCCACCCTTAATACAAGCCCTCTTTTTTTCTAGGAGTAGACCTAAACTTAGGTTTTCATAAAGGAATTAAGTAATTTTGGTAAAAATCTGGGAATTTCTGATAACAATTTGTCACATGATTGTTTTGGTACAAATTTGGGAATTTCCAATGAGAAGATTACAAGGAAAAATAGTAGAATATCATCAAGAGGAAAGAAGAGAGAAACAAATTACTCATCCCAAAAATCAAAATTAAATGATTAAAAGGAGGAAATACTCTTGTTCAAAATTCAAATTGAGATCTATGATTATGATTGAATTTGAAGATCAATCTATTGTTCCTAATGAAATATTATCCATTGGTAAATCATTTAAAGCAATTGTTGGAAATATGACTACAAAATTTGAAAGTAAATATGAATGTCATTAATTTGAATCTATGATAAAGAAAATTGTCCTCGATACAAACCTTACCATCATCTTAATCACAAAACTCATCACCTTAATAAGACAATCTATTGGCATCTAAATAGGCACCAATTTACATAAATTTCAAAGATTATTACCTTTCTTCCAAACCTTATCAACAACAACATACATAGTTATATTTCAAGTTGCAATAAGATTCATTCAAAATATTTATCAACAAATAAGTAGATCTTGGTTGGATCCATGCACCTATAGTGTACAAGTACAATTCCAAGTTTCAACTGTTTTCCCATCTTACTTCCTTTTGTATGCTTTAAGGCTGAAGCATCTCCAAAAGAGAGAAACATGTAATACATCGAAGTCCTAATTGTATATGCCATTATGTAAACATTACTATCTATCATATATTTTAGAAGAATTATGCCCCTTCACCTACACATACATAAATAAATACACTATCTTGTAGTATGTCCATTATCTCTTAATTATTTAGCATTTCTGTATTTGTCTCTTGAATATATGGATTATAATCATTAATGTAAGCCAACCGCTTACAAAGGATGACACTACAATAATTCTTTGATGATAAATATTTCATTGAAGCTAACATTGTTGGATATATGCTTTGAGCCAACATATTTCCAATATAATGGTTAGCATTGAATGCATCTCTACAATAGTCAAACTTTTGAGGCTTGAAATTCTAATTGACTTATGATTATGCTAACTTTCTATTTGGCAATTCATTTGATTTACACAAGGGGTAAATTTGAATTTCTTCAAAAGTATATATGTTCCAAAAAATGTAAAGTTTGAATAAAAGGGAGCTCACCTCTTTAAGCTTGTCTTGCTTCCTCTTGAATTTGTGAAAAAGATCTCCATTATAGACAACATACTAAGTATCAACTTTTAATAAAAAATACAATGATCAACATCATTGAATAAGTTTTTTTCAAGTGATAGACCAAAATATCATGATAGACAACATACTAAGTATCAAATTTTAATAAAAAATAAAACAATCAACGTCATTGAATAAGTATTTGTTCAATGTTTACAGTAATTTTTACACAACCACACAAAAATACATATAGTCCCATCAAAAACCAAAACATAACTTTCAAACTCAATTAACTTCTCAATGTTTACGGTACTTTTTACACAGCCACACAAACTTACATATAGATTTGACTTCTCAATGTTTATGGTAATTTTTACACAACCACACAAACATATAAAATTTCCATTAGACCAAAACATAACTTTCAAACTCGATTAACTACTCAATGTTACACAACCACACAAACTTACATATAGATTTGACTTCTCAATGTTTATGGTAATTTTTACACAACCACATAAACATAAAAAATTTCCATTAGACCAAAACATAACTTTCAAACTCGATTAACTACTCAATGTTTACGGTAATTTTTACATAACCACACAAACATAACTTTCAATCTCGATTAATTTCTCAATGTTCACAGTAATTTTTACATAACCACACAAATATGCATATAGATTTATAATGTCTGTAAAATGTTTCCACAAATTGGAACTTATGCACCAACATCTTTCAAGTTCACTAAAGAATTGACAGGAACTATAAAAATTTCAAGAGTTGAAAGAAATCAAGTGGTAAGACTTAGTAAAGTCACTTGGGAAACAAAACCATCTGTTTAATAGTTGTGGGCCAAGGAACTATAAAAATTTCAAGAGTTGAAATATTTCAAGTAGTAAGACTTAGTAAATTCACTTGGGAAACAAAACCATCAATTTAATAGTTGTGGGCCAAGTCTTTGCTATATATTGTTGCCAATTGAATTGTCATGGGATAGTGATGGAGCAGGGGAAATTAATTGTTAAACCTTTACTACTAACCTTTACTACTCTGATCTAGATCATGATCCAAAAATAATTCGTAATATCATGCTAAACTCAAATACCACTAACATATTATGAGTGACTCCCTATTACAAACTGTCCCAACAATTTCTCTAGTGCAAAACCTAAAACCCCTCAACTTTTGTTGATCATTTTTTTGTAAAATATAAAATACAGAACACACTCTAAACTCAAATACCACTAACATATTATGAGTGACTCCCTATTACAAATTGTCCCAACAATTTCTCTAGTCCAAAACCTAAAACCCCTCAACTTTTGTTGATCATTTTTTTCTAAAATATAAAATACAGAACACACTCATTCTATTCTTACTAGATAAGTCTCCACCACAACCCAAAAACCTAAAATATGGGCACTACAACAAACCCTATTTTCCACATAGTTTAGGTTTTGTCTTGGGTTTCATGGTGAGATAATAAGGAATTATGGTGTAAACAATTCGACTAAAACCCAAGTACTGGAAAAAAAAACAACAACAACAACAACAAAAACAAAACAAAACAAAACAAACAAACAAACAAAAACAAAACAAAACAAAACAAACAAAACAAACAAAAACAAAACAAACAAAACAAAACAAACAAAACAAAAAACAAACAAAAAACAAAAAACAAAAAACAAATGTATAGGGCCTACGTTGATAGAGCATACCTTGATAGGAAATTCGATGGGCCATATCATTGGGATCCATATTTCATTCCTTTAGCATTGTGTATATCTCCTCATCTCAATGATTCCCTTCTATTTCCTTTATATCTTGTATGATTTTTTGAACACTAGATGGAATCAAAATCCCCTAGCCACCAGTTCTCATAGCCCGACTCATTTTCGTTGTGCTTCCTATAATAATTCCCTCCTTTCCTAGGCAACCCACCCTTCCGAGGGGCTTTTTTCTGAACCCAAAATGACAGAGAAGATACTTGAGCAAAAGATTTGTTTGGATCTAACCAGCCAAACCCACCATAAGTTAATATACAAGATTCCAAGATTCTGACAATCCTTCTCTTCCACTTCATAGATGTAGACGCAAAGTCTAATCCATGAAGGCACAAAACCGAGCTCAACCAATTAAAGAGAGAATAAAGAGAAGAATGAATGAATAATTACCTAGATTTGTGTTTTTTTTTCTTTTTATTTGTATTCCCTAGGTCTTCTCTCTTATATCTTTGTTAAATCAACTAGCATACTATAACATCATTTATTTGGAAATGGTATTATGTTAATTTTTTTTTTTAAATTCATCATTGTTGTTTCTGATAAGAATATATATTGTAATCATACTATAACATCATTTATCTGGAAATGGTTTGATGGCGAGTATCATTTATAAATGTAGTTTTGTTTATTGTTAACTAAATTCTTGGGGTATGGGGTACATCTCACGTAAATGCAAATGTAACTATAAATGTAAGCATTTAACATGTAATGAGGGTATGGGGTTAGATGTCACATAAAAAACCGAGTAACATCATCTATTTGGAAATGGTTCGATGGTGAGTATCATTTATATATGTAGTTTTCTTTATTGTTAAATATATTTTTTGGATTTTTGGGGTATGGGGTAGATCTCACATAAATGTAAATGTAAATATAATTGTAAACATTTAACATGTAATATGGGATAGATTTCAGGTAAATGTAAACATAAGCATTTAATGTGGACCTTATTTAACAATCTAATTATTATTATGTATAAACACAATATAAATTTAAAATATAAAGAGTTTTACTAACACTCAAAAAAGATTTATGGTAAATAAATGAAAATAAAAATAAACATCAGAAATGGTAAATAAATAAAATCTATTTTTATACTTTCTCCATAAGTATGGTAAATAAATAAAAATAAAAATAAACCTCAGGTAAATAAATAAAACCTCTTTTTATACTTGCTCCATAGCTATAGTAAATAAAGAAAAATCTAAATAAATTTGAGGTATGGTAAATAAATAAAATTTATTTTTATAGTTACTCCATAAACCTCTTTATATTTACGAAAACTTAAAAAGGAGATTTTATTTAGGTTCGAATGATGTGATTTACGCGGAAAAATCTCTCATAAACTTGAAATGGATTACATAGGCCTCAATTCAACAAAGGAGATTTTATTTAGGTGAAGCTTATGGGCCAAATACCATTTTAATACCATAGGTTAAATATCATGGGACAAATATCATATTTATAAAAGAGGTATAAAGAGGTATAGTAAATAAATCAAAATATATCAAATAGGATTAGAAATCAACATCTAATTATCTACCAAGCTTATGGGACAAATATCATGGTAAATAAAAGAGGTATGGAAATTCAATAAAAATATAATTAAACCAAAGGTATGGTAAATAAATAAAGGATCTTTTTATGTTTAATCCATAATCCTCTTTATATTTACGAACACTCAAAAAAGAGTTTTTATTTAGGTGAATCCTATGGGCCAAATTAATATTAATACCATGCAAAAAAAAACATTATTAACCCTAATACTAAATATTTTATTATTATTAACTATATAATTCATATTAATATATTAAATAATATTAATATTATTAAATTTAATAAATTTGGAATAATACAATATTAAATTTGTTATATTATAATATATATTGATATATCATGATATATATTAACTCTAGATACATATGGGAGGGAAGAACAAAGGCATAGAGTGATAGAGGTGGAGAGATAGGGAGAGCTACATGTAAACTGAAGGAGAGGGGAGAGGAGGAATGAAGAGAGAGAGAGATAGAGAGGAGTGAGAGAGGTAGAGAAGGGTAAGAGAGGGAGAGGGAGACATAAATATGGAGGGGGAAGAGAGAGAAGTAGACAGGGAGGGAGATAGTGAGAGGATTGGATGGCAAAGAGAGAGAGAGAGAGAGAGATGTGGGAAGAGAGAGGGAGGCAAGAGAGAAAGGGATAGAGGAAGGGCAAGAAATATGACTTGAGAGAGAGGAGGAGATAGGGATGGATATAGAGATGGAGTTGGAGGGGGGGATAGGGATGGAAGAAGGAAGATATAGAGAGTGAGAAGTGGAGAGAGAGTAGTGACAAGGGAGAGATGGAGAGAGTGTGTGTATGTTTAGGGGGGAGATAAAGAGACAAAGAAGGAGACATCAAGATAAGGGGGGAGATAAGGAGAGAGAAGGAGACAGGGTGGGATATAGTAACATAGTTGGAGAGAGAGAGAGAGAGAGAGAGAGAGAGGATTGTAGGGGAAAGAGAGAGAGAGAGTGTGACGAGGGAAGAGAGAGGGAGGTTGGATAGAAATGGAGAGAGATAGGACTTAAGAGGGATGAGACTTGAGAGAGATGAGGAGAGTGATGGGGGAAGAGAGAGGATTGGAGAGAGAGAGAGAGAGAGAGAGAATGATGGGGGGAGAGATAGGATTGGAGAGAGAGAGAGTGATGGGGGTTGAGAGAGGATTGGAGAGAGAGAGAGAGTGACGGGAGAAGAGAGAGGGAGGTAGGAGAGAAAGGGAGAGAGAGGAAGGATGAGAGAGAGAGGAGGAGAGAGTGAGGGTGAGAGGAGGAGAGGAAGGGATAGAGAGATGGAGTTGGATGGGGGGAGAGGGAGGGAAGAAGAAAGACATAGAGAGTGAGAAGTGGAGAGAGAGAGGGAGTGACAAAGGAGATATGGAGAGAGGTTGTGTATGTTTTGGGGGTGAGATAAAGAGACATAGAAGGAGAGATGGAGAGAAGGGGGGAGAGAAGGAGACAGAAGGAGAGAGGGAGGAATATAATAACAAAGCTCGACAGTGAAGAGAGAGAGAGAGAGAGAGAGAGGTGGGAGAGAAAGGGAGAGAGAATAAGGAAGAGACGGGATGTGAGAGACTGGAGAGAGGGAGGGAAATAAAGATGAAGTTGGAGGGGGAGAGAGAGTGTTATCGTGAAAACTAGTGTCCATTCAGAGCTGCTAGTCCCACTAAGACAAGTAGCTATCTTAGAAACAAACAAACTAAAGTTACTTGTGTTTTCCTTTATGAGAGATAGATGAGAGAGAATCAGAGAGTAACAATCTCAGTCTTTCACTCGGCTCCTTGCTTGTTTCCTCTCGCCTTTGATAGAGCTTTGTTGCTCTTTCCTCATTTGTCCCACTTCAAAGAACACCTATAGAGTCAAAGAAACATAATACCATCAAAGCATAAAGATCTATAACCATAAACAATATAGGATCAAATGTATATTAACCATACAAATGCATACATCAATACAAGATTCAGAAATATACAAGAATATGGAGGAAAACTCAAATAGCTTTATTGATAGAAGTAGTAGAAGAGAGGATCACAACCCAACAGTCTGACCTAGCGCCATCCTCCCAACATGAAAGCCCTCTTCACCTCATGAAAATCTAGATCACCCAACACTATGATGTTTCACAGAGAAACCAACAGCACTTCCTTACAAAATACAAAATTCTAGCCTCTGGATCTCTAGTATGAGGGATCCATATATAGATATTTGCGGGTGGGTGAGTTAGCTTCTGGGATTTTGATTAGTGTCATTTCTCTAATAGTTCTTGGTTCCACTTGGAGATTTCATGATCTCTTACTCATCCCTGGGCAAATTCAGAGGCAAGTGTCATATGAGCAGTTTCTAGAAGATTCTTTGAGTTTCCACCTTGCAAATTACCTCTGTCATTTGTCTACTCTCACCCATCACACATTACAGAAGGGATTTTCAGTATGCATCGCACCCCCCATGTGCAATAGGTGAGATGCATCACACCTTGACCATGGAGCAGGTGAGATGGTCCAGTTTTGACCAGTTCTGAGTAGTTTTTCAAGGAGAACTTCTGGGAAATGACGTAATCCGCTGACCTTGTTCCTTTAGGGTATGAAACAACACTTTTAGGGGTTTAGAAGCCCTTGGTTTATGGACATATGTGATTGGGGTTGCAGTGCCCAAATATGTCTATAATAATTGCCCCCTAGAGCATGAGGTTGTAAATCTTCTAATGACGGATGAAATGCTTTATCATGAGGATCCGAGGTTTTTTGAACTGGAAGGTAACCTGTAATAAGATACAATACAATACATTATCTTCATAATATTTTCATGATCTAGCTGAGGTGGGCATTCCCATGCTCAGCTTTATAAAGTCATTTTCATGTGCATAGGACAAACAATGATTTGTGTGGTAGACTGATGATTCTGGTAGAGCCATCATCCCTTAACTTGGATGATTATATGTGTAGCAATGATGTATATTTGATGTCTTTATTTTCCTGAATATATCGTAGCCTGGATGGATGAAACTAGATCCGGGGTCTTCAAACTCATTCAATCTTTGCCTGAAGTACAAGTCGATCCATGTGAAAAGATGTTCTAATTTCGAACATGGAAAGCTATTAACAGGCGCGAGAAGAATCATTGATAATGATGATGACCCTTAAGGTATTGTAGTACAATTCACATGGTGTGAATACATGAGTCGATGTCGAACACCACATAAAATATTTTGGTCGAAGACCATTGATGTAAACCTGTCGCCGGAAGTGAGAAACTTGCCATTGAGGCATGCAAGCTTCAAAGTACTGAAAGGGTTGTTCCTAAGTCGACTTCTTGGATAATGATCTGATGTCAACAAGAAGTGACCCGTCGTAGGAGGGTCTTAATGAATCCCACATCTATGACACAGAATAGAGAAAATGATTTTGTGGAGGTGAAAATGATCTGATGATACAAGTTTCAGGGTGGCAGTCATGAAAGAATGGAGTGTAAAGGTATCGCAGCGGATGAGGCGTAAGCTGGGTTGGTGAATTCTCTGAGCAACTTCTCTTGAACATATCGGCGACAATGAAATGGATTGGTAGCGTTAACCCCAAAAATGGATGGTACAAAGGACCAATGGTGATATGACCAGTGAACGAAATAACCCAACCCGACTCAATCATGGTGATGGAGTGAAAGTGTCATGTTCAAGAGCGACCTGCTACCAATAAAGTTCTTCAAGTTTTCTTCCCAATTTTTCCCCAGTCATTTTTGACCAGTACCTCCTTATTTTTGTCAAGCTTGAGGAGGATAACATATGCTTTTTCTATAATTTTCCCTTTGGGAAAACCTGTCGCTATGTTTTAGCAAGCCTAGTGATAGTGAAACTCGCTCTTGTCTGTAATGGACAAGTTTGTCACTATTTGTTTAACGAATTTAATGACAAAGATGACTCGGTCTTTTTCAATTTTAGAGAGTCTGAAAAGAGACAGAAAGGAAACTCCAGTAATCCTTTTTCGTAGTATAATCCCTCAATTCCGAAAAAGTATAAAATGATACGAAAGGGATGACTTTTCCAATCACTTTAACGAGCCGAAAAAGACAAGCGCTCGATCTTTTTGTGTAATGATCCCTTAGGTCCAAAAAGATTAAAATCTAGAGGAGGGATGGAACTTCCAATCACTTTAACGAGCTGGAGAGGCCAATTGCTCGACAATCTTTTTATATTTTTCAAGTCTAAAAAGAGCTTAAAAGAGACTTGTCTTTGAGGAATGAGTGATATTTTCGGGTAGCAACTGGTTCTAGGCAAGGTTTGAAACTTTTCAATCATGGTAGTGTAAAGAAGATGGATAACAGAATCACTCTTTGCAGCTATTCCTCAAAATGGTAAACAATCAAGTGGTGGGAGTTTCCACTCACATAACGTTTGACAAGGGAATCCTTTTCCAGTTTAATCCCATCTTCCTAAACGGACGAGTGTGTCAGACTAGTCATATATCCTACGCGGAAACCTACCTTATATCTGAGGTTTTCCTATTGAAGTAGACTAGGGTGCATGCCCCCTGGGTTTAGTCACATTCGCTGAATCACTTGCGCTCATCAGGTGGATAGACTGGAGGTTGATGAGACATTCCTTGTGCAAAAAGACCAGTTAAGGATGGTATTTGACTATTAGCCATGTTTGAACCAAGAAATGAAAGTTGTTCAATGAGCTGGACCATTCTGCCTTCATACAGGAAACGCATCAACCTAAAGAGTGAGGAGACAATAGCTCCCATGCTATAAATGTGGTCACGTCCAAGAAGTAGATTGTAATCTAATGGCCCTTGGACTACCATCACGTTCAGTTAAACAGTTTTCCTTCTCAAATTTATAGGAAAATTTGGAAGGATCCCTAATGGTCGACTGGTTTCTTTGTTGAAGCTTAATAGATTTCGAATCTCAAGTAGAAGCGACGGTGAACCAAGTGCTTTCCAAGCAATTGAGGAAAGGATACTCATAGAAGCCCCTTCATCTACGATAGTACCAGCCATGATCATTCTATAAGCTTGTACTATGATTCAGAATGGTACATTAGATGGTAGGTGGGGTCTCCCTAGTTGATTCCAATCAAAGGAAATGACTAGATTGCTCAAAGGAGGGACTGAATAGATGGCCAAATGAATCTATGACTAACTTCCGTCCTACGGTAAACGAACGGGTAGATTTCCCCCAAGTTCATCGGATTATGTGTTAACAAAAATAATTTGAACGATGTTGTTCTCATTCTCTTTAGTGACTGTATCATCTGAAGGTGGACCTTCTGAAGACAAGACTGGGTCGACTGCCATCTCGACCTGTTGACTTTGGTCGAGTGTGGACTCAGAGGGTTCATCTTCAATGATAAGTGCTTCGACCAACAACAAAGGTGTGTCAGTCAGATTTTCAACTGGCAATGGACTCGGCAAGAGTTTCTTGTATCTAGGAGGAAGCCATAGCGGTGAAGCAAAACAGTTATCCAAGACTCTTTTAGCTTCGTCCAGGAATGGACAATGGTGGAGGGCATGATCGCCTTCATACAGTCTACAAGGAAATTTAGATCTTCCTTTCTATCCGTTGACTTCGTTTTCACTAGTTGATGGTGTGCTCTCAACATGATCGTCAGAGGTTGAAGACACCGAATTGTGCAAGCGAGGAGACCAATCCCTTAAGATCCATGGGATGCAAGGACAATCTTGATGATAGTAGTCTCCTCTACAAATGACACATGGAGATTTAGGTTTGGATGATGCAGTGTGCGGGTTTTCGCCAAATGATGCATGGTTGTCCCCTTTCACCATTGGCTTCTTCTTCTTCTCCTTCCCTTTCTTCTTCTTCTCAGTTACTTGGTTCTTATTTTTATTAGCTTCACCAAGCGAAGAGGAAGAAGGAGAGGGAGAAACAAATGAAGCAGAAGGTTGGGGGGTAACTCTAGCATCATCTGATTGTTGATTTGATTGCTCAGGAATCACTATGTTTTGAACAACAGAGGTCAATAAAATCCATACTAGCAAGCCAATGTAAGTCCTGGAAGGGACAATGTAGCCATATGAGGTGCACCAACATCTCCCCAAGAGGAGAAAGGACTAGGATTCCCCCAAGGGGAAATCCTTGAGTGGTGGACTCTAATTTCTGAACCTAAGACCAATGAGGGAATAGTGATGTTATTCCGATTAAAATAAATTTTATGATGCTTTGACACAACTTTCTTTTTCAATTTTAAAGAGTCAAGAAAAAGATAAAGATGACTCTAGTCACCTTTGATTTTTAATGAGCCTGATGTGACAAGTGCTCAGATGGACCTTTTCTTTTAAGGAGTCTGAAAAGGAATGAAGGTGACTACTCTGGAAATCTAGATAGAGGGATTACCAAACCAATCACAAAAATGTAGAATACTTTTTACGTACGGCAGTCAATATTCCCGAATGTTGTGTTCGATGCATTGCAATCGATAGGGCGGCAGACACGACTTCCTAAGGATAAAGGATATAGCCTATTGTGGTCTCCCAATATATACTCGACGGTACGTGGGAGCAGAAGTCCGTACTGGCACTTGTTGTATCAAATAGGAGGAATCACCCAACCTACAATGAAAACGATAGTTACCAGGCTTTACGACGCCAGAATACATCTCTAGCCTAGACTTCTAGATGTTGTGTGTTAGGTTCCAAAGTGTTTTTATGTTCATTGAAGTTTATTTTACAATTGATCTTTCTTAAGAAGTTTGCCTTTAAGGTTCACTGCGTGATGTAGATATACAATTCCTAAATATGCAATCTAAGATGATAAACAGTTGTTTACTTTCTTTTTGCAATGAAAATCCTAGCTACTAAGGAAAGAGAAGTAGAATTCTTTCAACATAGAGCAGAGAGCACACACTAAGATGCACTGTCCTATATCAATTTTCGCATGCAGTATAAATGCAAATGCACATGCATGTATTTTTTTTTGAGTTTCCTTAATGTGAGAATGACAAAAATAAAACTAAGTATATATTTGAACTATCTTTCCTCAAAGTGACACTTTAACAATTTCTTTTCAAAAATGAAAGGAATATTTAGATGACACTTTCATTTTCGACTTGAAAACTACTTTCAACACTTCAAAGAATTGATGATCCAAATCAAATACAATGGAAAAAGTGTAATCGACTATCTAAAAGAGGAAGACTTTACGACACTCTTTTCTTTGACTGAAAATGACACTTGCGACACTTTCAAATCAAAAGACGATAGTTCGATTAAGCTACTATTTGCAAAGGAGAACTGTAAATGATGAAAAATACATAAAAACATTCACAATTCCTTATCAATGGAGGCTGAATAATGCAAAGGAAGAGAGTTTCAATAGTGATATACTGATCATAGACAACAAAACTACTAAATAAAGCTGAAGACAATGAAGAAAAAACCAAAATCTAGAGGCAGAAACAGTCTCACTCAATCATCACTCCTGTAACATGGGGAAACAAGGATGCATCTCACCTACAACACACGGGAGGTGCGATGCATCCAGGTTGCTAATGAGAGACAGTGTGATGGTCCAGGGACGAGACTGAGCTTGGTTTTTGCTCACAGTCTGCGATTCAGGGGTTTAGGTTGAGCTAATGATAGGTAGTAAACATAAAGTATAGGGGCTGATCTAATGAGGTTACTTGAGCTACCACCAGGGCACTTAGGATGTTTGCAAGTCAAATGTTCAATTCATAAACTAACTCGGAGATTGACTAAAGCACCGTTGATCTACTTTGTAGTTTCATAGCAAAAGCAGTTCGAAGGCTAGCTAGCTTAACTTTAGGCTTCGTTTGTAGTTTATAAAGCAAACAACAGTGACTAACAATCAAACTATTCGCTCCCCAGCAGAGTCGCCATTTTGTTATCGGGAAAACTAGTGTCCATTCAGAGCTGCTAGTCCCACTAACACTGGTAGCTATCTTAGAAACAAACAAACTAAATTTACTTGTGTTTTCCTTCATGAGAGATAGATGAGAGAGAAGCAGAGAGTACCAACCTCAGTCTTTTGCTTGCCTCCTTGCTTGTTTCCTCTCCCCTTTGACAGAGCTTTGCCACTTTTTCCTCACTTGCCCTGCTTCAAAGAACACTTGTAGAGTCAAAGAAGCATAATACCATCAAAGCATAGAGATCTATAACCATAAACAATATAGGATCAGATGTATATTAACCATACAAATGC
>APFE031374427.1:73184-94460 GCA_000404065.3 Pinus taeda | reverse complement strand
CACCATTAGTGACCCTTTCTTGTAGAAACTTATTCATATTTATCTTCAATTCTTCCATGTCTGTCTTCAAATCGTCCATCTTAGCTTCCACGTCATTCATCTTAGCTTCTACACCTTTCTTTAAACAATCCATCTTAGCTTCTACGTCTTTCTTTAACCATCCATCTTAGATTATGTTCCTTTTTGTGCAAGTGACACTTGTTGCACTTGGTCTCGTAATTTTGATATATCATGTTGCATTTCTTCTTCTTCTTCATGAGTCATGCTAGAGCTTTCAGGTCACCTACTAGGTGTTTCTATTTTCTTTCCTCGGGGCATCAATTACCGATAATAATTCTTTACTATGCCCTTTGAATTCCTTCAAAATAAATTTTCAAACCAAGCTTAAGCAAACATTTAAAAAAATATTCACACTTCTTTTCACTTTGTAGGAGCTCGATATTGCCTCTGATGTATCTCTGTAATTTCGGATCATCCAGTTTTGAAATTGTGACCTGCGGTAGCCCTCTGTGTCCTCTTTCCAGTGCCACCAGTCTGACCCCAATTGGATTCTCCAATGAAGAGTTATGCCAAATCTCCCACAGTGACTTGATTATAGACTAATTCAGTAGATCGAACTTGTACGACGTGCCACGTGTCCCTGTTTTGACTTTTGGCTCTGAAAGATATAGACAAGAAACTAAAGTCCTTCCTCTTACTGTACCTTCTTACAAAATTTCAATCTGATGCTCAGAGAGAAAGTTATGACGATTTTCCCCAGGTCACCTTTTTTGAATGTAATTCAGGATTCTACAAAAGGACCAACTTCCTCAGTTCATATCTCCAAAAATATAGCGCAAAAATCTTTGAAATTCAGACCTGAGATTCAGTGCGATGTTTTCTTAAATGAGTTTTTGTTTTAGCTTCTGAAATGTCGTAGAAAAAAGTTATAGCGAAAATGCCACGATGACCTGTTTGGAGCAGCGAAACCCTAGAATCCAAAGCTCTGATACCAAATGTTATGAACCAGCTCAAGAAAAGATAGAAAAAGATAGTTCAAACGCCTTAGAAATTCAGCCTCTTCGAGGGGCAACCTCCTTTACATACATAAATGAACAATTCTTCGATGATTCAAATGATAAAACCTCCTTTCTATATATAGGAGTCTAAGGAGTCACAATATAACCCAACCGACCTAACAATAATAATATAAAGCCACAAAAATAACAATAAAGGGATTCTATGGGCCCAGTAATAACAATATGGGGACAATAGGGCACAACAATATTAATAAGGGGTACAACTACAATAGTAATGGGGTAATCACTAGTATTATAGGGACCCAACACTACAAATGACCTTCCATGCTCTTTAAATAGAGATCATGGACCAATCGGGTGTTAAGCCACAGATCAAGTGTCGGTATTACTGAGGAGAGAATGAACCGTCATATCACTTCATGTCTAGAACATATCGTGACCGTCAGATTGTAATTTACAAATGTACATAGTAAAGAAACACACTTTACCTAACTCTACAGTAGACCAAGTTATACGGAACTATTTCCTATGTGTCAGAATATCCTAACACTAGATGACAAGCTGAGCCCATGAAATCTGTTTAAACTTTTTGTATCTTTAATGGATTCTTCCCATATCTTAACCCCGACATGTTTTTCCAGAACCACAAATTTGAAAGTGCCCATGGGAATATTTAATGAATTCTCTAATTTATAATTTCATGGTGAGGGTGAAACAACCATTCTTGAACGCACCGCTCGCTTTCTTGAATTTTGCACTAAATACATTACTCACTGCGAGGATGATGCTTGTAGGTTGTTTATTCTCACTTTCGAAGCGCACGTCAAGGAATGGTGTTACACATTGCTAGCTGCTTCCATACACTCTTTTGAACATCTTGTCAAAGAGCTCTATCATGCCATTGACAGGTATGAATACAATTTTTTTTCAAAAAGATCATGTGTTTTTGAAAAGCACCTAATGAATTTCTTAATGGTTTTCATGATCGTTTTGTTCATTTATGTTTTTAATTTTATGAAGATGACATTGTCTGAAATTTAATGAAAGAGAAATTGTAATTTATTGTTCATATTTCAATTAATCCAAAGGAGTATGAATCTTTCAAAAGTCTCCCAACATACATCGGTTATGGAGCTCTTGAGAATATATCTGTTGATCTACCACCATCTTCTCCAACCCCATATATTTATAATTTAAATGCAAGTCGGGATTGTGAATCTGATTTTTCTGGTTCTTTCTCCTCACCATCTATCCATTGATTCTTTTGGTCCTCCCAATTGTGAGTTGTTGTGTTCACCAATTTCAATCGTTTCTTTTGATGTTCATGAGGATCAACTTCAGGATGGAGATAGTGTATACCATCCAACTTGCAATGTTATTTACAATGAGTATGTGTGGGATACTATTTTTGAACAAGAATCTACGATTCAAGTTAATGTTTCTCCTTGTTCACCTCTCCCTCATTATCCTGACATCTTCTGCAATTCTGCACATATTGAATCTTTCAATGAATCAATTTCTAGCAATGTTGATTCTGATCATACTAAAAAATGGTGGAATGTTAGTTTTTCATTTGAGCATGAATAGGAAAAATCTTATATTCTTGATATCTCCAATCCATCATTTGACCATTCTAAAGCAACAAAAGATTAAATTTATTGTTTTCAATCTTCACCTTTTTACCATTCATCAGATGAAGAGGAACCTTTCTTTTCGATGATGAAATTTATGATCATGGTTGCCATGATCTATTCATTAATTGATCTGGTCATGACTCTAATTTTTCCACTGTTGATCTTCCCAAGCCTCTAGTTTTTGATGATCTACCTTTTGATTACATGGAACTTCCGCAATTTGTTGAGGCACTTCAGCTCGAGTTGATGGTTATGTCAAGTTCTCAAAGTCTTGAGGGAAGTTCTAGTTTTGATTAGAATAGTAATGTATCTTTTGAGGATCCTCATCATTTGATTGTGTAAAATGAAAATCCATCCCTATCTCAATTTTTGCACCATCCATCTACTTTGTATGATCATATCTCTCAATAATTGGAGTAATCATACCTAGCAAAGGTCTGTTGCGAAATGTAATTTTTTCTCTTTCTTTATGTTTTCCATGTTTAGAAGTTTGAAAGATTTCTCTCGCATGTCTTGTTCTTGCAATATGCATTAGCACCATAATGCATCCATAGAATGTATTTCATGTGCTTTCCTTTTCTATTTTTCTGCATGCGCTTTCACTCTTTGAATGAAAAGGTATCTATTGATTCATCTTTCTTATTTCTTGTTGTTCTTGTATATCTTTCTTGATATGGATTACCTCACCCACATAGGCCAGCCTATGCATCGGTGGTTACATTGGAAGTTTCATTTTACATAAGCTCAGACTATTGATGGTTAGTTTAGGAGTAGGAGTAGTTCATTTGTTTTTGTTTTTTTGTTTTTTTTTTTTAATTAATTCCTTACCCCTTTTCTTTCATTTCCTTTTGTTGTAGTATAATTTTCACATGAGACTGTGTTTGGTTTCCAAAGCAAGCATGGTGAAGTTCGTGAGGAAATTGTTCTACTTTCAATGCCTGGTTATCTGTTTATTCCCTCTATTTGTGTGGATATTGCACCTTTTAGTCAATGATACCCTGATGGAAAATATGTTTTTTTCAGAGACGACCCATAGTGGAATCATGATGCTTAAATATATAACTAGTACTGCCTGCTCTAATTGATATTATAATTGCTCGGCTTTTTCTTTTCACCTAAATCAAGTATATTAAGGAGAGAAGGAGGCTTTAACAAGTGAATTGTATTTCAGAGGTGTATAAATATCCTTCTCTAAAGGGACAAGCTCTTATGCTCTCAAAAAGTTGGGATCTCTCTTCCGCCTTGTTAAATCAATAATTGCCTATCCATAGTTCTTTGAACAAAAAGAAAAAAATATTAAAAGGCGAAGCAAGAGACAGTCTTCTTGCACAAAGAGGTGAAGCAAACAACTCCACTAGGGTACTGTCCAAGCTCACTAGAAGAGGATAAATGTTTTTGTCCGTGAAGTGACTTTGTTGGGGTACTGTCCAGGCCTGTTGGAGATGAAAACCTAGATTCTATAATCCCGCTTCACTTGTGTATCTATATACTCCCCATCCCCAATCCAAACAATTGAGTTTGACTTGCCTTTGAAGTGTGCCTGTAATGAAGAGAATTGTAGGGATTATATATTTAACTTAAGTTAAGTAGAGAAGCTATGGTGATAATTAAACTAAATAATAATTCCTGAAGAGTTAGACCTATTTTACATGAGCTAATATCCATATAGAGATATGGAGTTCTACCAGTATGTCGCCAAGTGTTGTAGCTACTACAACCACCCTCCAAAATTTTTCCCATGCTCTGATTTTGGAGCCTCCTTTATGTCCAAAGGAGCTTATCTTTAATTGTTGTCAAGTATTCATGTTGTGATCAAGACTTATTTTTCTTACTTCGCTTGTGATGTATTGATCCCGATTTTGATATCTTTCAAGCTCAAGAAGTCTCTTAACTTGGCATTGCAACATTCCTGGGCTTGTCTCCAGAATTTGCGCAATCTTGGAAGGAAAGCCAACCTTGATTATTGGAATTGCACAATCCAAAATGGTAGGCCTCCCTTGAGCTTAGAAATTGTGCGGTATTGGATGCAATCTCGAACTTAAGCCCAGAAATTATGCAAGTCTTCCTTGAGCTCAGAAACTATGCAATGCACAGAGTCAGGAAGTTGACTAGCCCTTGGGAAATGCACAATCCTTCTTGGCAGTGCCCAGTTTCCCAAAAACAAAAAAAACAAAAATGTGAAAAAAATCATCCCTAGAAAATAGGGAGTCACTAATTAGTTTCTCAAAGGTGGCACACTAGTAATTTTCGAACTTTCTGCCAGGTGTCGCTTATTCCTTGATTTTATTCATGTGCGTCGTAAACCTAACCGGTCTAAATCTATATAATTGATGGTCTAAATCTCATTTTCACATTTGATATTGGAGCTCTAGCATTCCCAAGGAGATCAAGGAGCCTTTGTTGGAGTTTGTGATGCTTTTCTGGGTGAGTCTTGCTTTTGTCACTTTTTTCTTTAACCTTTTTTCATTTGGCTTATGTGAGCATTATTTTTCTTGTTTATTTTCATGTTTGCTGATGTTTTGAATTATAGTAGCTTGTACAAGTTGTGGTTCAGTCCGTCGTTTGCCTTTTACAAGTGTCACATAAATTTTCTTATTTTTTCCCATTAGTGGTCACCATTTCAGCGACTCTTCATGCATGTTTATTTTTCCTTTTGTATGTTGATCTTCTACACTTGATTTGCACTAGTCCATTTATCCTTAGTCATATTTTCACTTTAACTTTCACCATCACTCAAATCTTCCAGTTTCCCACACTCTTTCTAGAGTGAGCTGCCCTTCCCTTGGGCAACAATTGCCTTGTCTAGCTGGGAGTTACACAATTCAAAGGCTGAAGGTTAATGCATGGCCTATGAGACTATGTAATGCATAGTACAAGGCTAGCACAATTGCACATTACATAGTTCCAGGGCTCAACCCCATTCCTTGGGCACTTAGATTGCGCAGTGCACAATATCCACCTTAGTCTACCTAGGACGAACAATGCATTATGTAGTCTCTAGCCTCAAGCTGCACGACTGGCCGCTGAGACTACATAATGTGCAATTCAAGCAGCCAGTCTCCCTCCTTCACCTTAAGAATTGTAAAATTTTCCTTTTCATTCCAGTGGTTTCTACTGTGATCTTGCTTTGTGAGTCAATTTGTTGAAGCTAATTTGTCTTTTCCATGAGTGTATTTTCCTTTTACAAGTATTGTAGTTTTTGAGCACTTCTCTTCATCAGTCATTAACATCATGGCACCAAAGAGATATGCTTCAAAGGGTACCACAGAAAGAAGCACTGGGGAGGCAGTTGAGAGTAAACTAATGAACTTTATAGTTTACACAGATACTCAACTATTCATATAAAATGAATCAGATATCTCATGGCAGAAAGTGAATGAAGCATTTTCAACAAGAAGCTTCAAAGAAGACCTTGACGACCAACAGGTGTATATCAATGTCTAGAAGTCAGGGTTACATAAGACTACATGTAGGTATCCAACCTTAACATGTGAAGATCTTGTTAGATGGATAATTTATAATATAGATCCAAAGGCTATGACTCTGAACAATGCTAGTGGGCAAAGGATTGCTTCTTTTCTAGCACTAGATTATCATCTCATGTATCATTTTTCAAAGCTAGAATCACTCATAGATTCTTACTTTTATGTTTCCACCAGCTACTTTAGCACAAAGGAAATTGTCAAAGTTGGGTGAAAGAGCAAGCAAAGTTCCATTAGACAGCCACCAACACCTACAAGGAAAAATCTCTCAAGAGAGCTTATTAATTCTTGATGTTTCTATGTTGTAGAATCTATGGTTAGTAGATCATTAAGACCTTCCTTGAAGGGTCGGATTTCATATTGAACCAAGTTATGAACAAAATAAGACCATTGAACTGGCTAGACATGTTGTCTCAACAACTAAGAATCCATGTAGTTAATGTCCTCAGTCCTCCCAAGGGTAAGCAAGCTATATTTTACATGCTTTCCTATCTATTAGATGCAATTTGCCCCCAAAATTCATTCCCTGACATGAATTGGAATTGGATACTATGAGATCCTGCCATGCACATTTATTGCAAACTACTTTTGGAGTACAACCATAGAGGAGTAATGGAAAAGTTGAATGATCACTTCCTCATTCTGTTGTACAAGTTAATCTTTGAGGAAGAACCACTTTGCATGTCACATGGGGAAATAGAAGTAGTTTCAAAGATAACAGATTGGTTTGCCTCACCAGATGACACTTTCCTCGGAGCATTAGGAAAATAGAAGTCTTTGCATAGTTTACCAAGGTATTCCACTGATAAATTAGTCATGCAAGAAGTTGCATACAATATCTCCACAAGGTTGTCAGCATCTTTGCAGAGGAAGAAGAAAGCACCTTGGCTTGCACTTCCCATGCAGATCGGATTATATGTGATCAAGAATCTAAAAGTTGCAGACACCAAAGGCAAGGCAGTAGAGAAATTAACATTATTTTATTTGGAATTCAATATATATGATCCAAGGAATTTTTGCAAAGACCACTGTGTGAGGATTCATTATTAGTGGCTAAGTGAGACCTTTCATAGATCTGAGGAGAAAGAATGGAAGAATTGTTATCATGCATCCAAGTCCCATTAACCAATCAACTTCACTATAAAATCACATGTTACTCTGTCAAAAGAAGTCACTCTAGAGGTAGTACCATCAGAAAGGCACAATCCCGTGCGTGAGAAGGGAAGGAGGAAATTTGTCCATAGTCTAGGGGGAGAGTGAAGCTACAAGATGAAAGTAGATTCAGTCATACTTTAAGTGGCCACAAAAGTAGAGAATAAGAGGAAACAAAGGATGCAAGAAGCATAACAAAATAAGAGAGAAGAACGAGAGAAGAAGAGATTGGAGGAAGAAAGGTAGAAGCCTGAAGAAGAAGAAAGGCAAAGAGTAGAAGAAGAAGAATTCACACAAAGACAAGCCAGAGAAAAAGAGCAAATCCGACAACGAGAGGAGTGGGGAAAACAAATGTAGGACAAGGATATCGCTAAAGAAATTTATTATTTGATCAAGATCCAAGGCATGGAAATGGAACTAGAGCCGTATAACCAATATTTTGACCTAATTCCAAGAACATTGCAGGCCATCATTTGGTCTCCCCATCTTCCAGAAAAGAAAGATCCAAGCACGGAAGAGGAAATTTTCCCTCTGTATGAAGGTCTGGTCATGGACACATACAATGTGACTTATGTTGATCTTCAGATAATAAAAAAAGAAGACCTCACATCTCTTTAATTCGTCAGAGAAAGGGTGGTTGTGACAAACACTATATGTGTCATTTCCACAACCAACTTGGCCTTCGTAGGTGCTATAAATTCAAACATGGACTATCTGATGGTTGAGAATAAAAAGTTGGAAAATAACTTGCAAGATGCTAGGTAAGAGGTTGAACAACTCTGAGGAGCGGTACAAAACACAACTCCCACACAATTCTATCTAGAAGAATTGAAGGCAGCGATACTCGACAAAGTATCGACACTTGGTGAGACCATGAAAAATATTTATGAGGAGCTTGTTACCGTGCATAAAATAGTTGTCCACTTGCAAAGATCATGTCAAAACTCTCAAGGATTTATAATCAACTATTACTGTCATGCATGAATGGTCAATGCAATACAGAGGGGCACTTTCTGAATTGGGAAAGCATATAAAGCAAGAGGCGGAGTTGGAGAAAGAAAAGGTTAGTATGCTCATCTAGAATCATAAATAGCTTGCCTTGTTCATCTCTATCATTTAGGCCTCATATGCACGACTGTACAACAACTTGGATTTCTTGGTGTAATCACGTGAGATCCCATCAGTTGGCTCATTCACTAAGACTAAACACAGGAATCAGGCTAGGTAGGAGATTGAATAATAGTTGGAATAGTTGAGAAAGATCACCATCAGGGAAGATCTTGAAGCAAAGAGATAGAATATGCATAATTACATTTATGGCCTTGTCAAAATTAATACAATGTTTCTTCTTCTTAAGAAGGAAACACATACCGGTTCCAAATCAATGTACCTGGATTCCATGGAGGCTAGAGTCTACTTCTAGCCTAACACCATCACATAGTTTGGGGATTTCATCATGCAGTAAAAATCTTGGCACCATTACGTGATCGAGAAACATCAAGTGGAAGTTGTTGAGCTGGAGTTTCCCCAAACTCAAGCCTCACTATTTTCTCTTATTAGGTCAACTTGTTGGCTCTACCCAATTTTTTCCTATATGGGTACAATTATATTGTAATATTTTTTTGTAATTAATTTGTATGTGGAATTCCAAGTGTCAATTGTGTAATACGAAGAAGTATGATGTAATGAAGTTAAAGAGTCAACTTGTAAAGAGATTGGAGAGTCATGAGGGAAGTCCAAGAGTCACAAGGGGAATTGAATAGTTGCCCCTTTTGTTATAAATATACCCCCATAACTCATGTAAAGGGATTTTGGGGAGCCAAGCTTTTGGCTAGGCTTTTAGCTTAGAATGAGGAGCTTAGGAGTTTTTGAGAGCCTTGGCTTCTCCGTAGCATAAAGGGAGTATATTTATTTGGATGAGGAGGTGTAGACTTCATGTTCCACTACTGGGGCTAGTGGTTCATCAATGTTATGTGTATGCTTGGAACTTTCACTTTAGCAAAAGCTCAAAGCTGACACATTTTCATGCATATGTTGTGAATATAGTAGGAATATTCTTTTTATGTTTGAAATATATGTTATTTCACTTATGCTAATGTTTATGAACTATTTCATTTGAATTAGTATGAATCTTGTTGAATGCATGTTGTTTCTTATTTTGTAATGGTTAACATGTGAACTATTTCGCAGGCTAACTTGTGATGTCTTCATGCTTGTGTGTTCCATTCAAGCTGCGTACTATTACAGACTTCTAAGGGGCTCACTCATTTTCCCCTTGTGTGTTAGAAACTTTCATACATCACACTTGACTCTTTGCACAGTCATACATTTTTCATATAAGTAACAAATACACCACTATATGCATTATTGCAGCCAATGCACATCATTAAAAACCACTACTTTGGAAACTAAGCTATATTCCAGATGGGGCTCCTACACCAAATGGTGTAAGGTATAATTGGGACTTCATATCAGGGAGACCAAAAAAAATGTTGGGCAGGTCCTATACCATCAACAAGTGGTTGCAACCAAAAGCATCTAAAGACCTAGCATGCAAATATAGTATATGGAAAACACTCTTATAACCTAGAAGTCCAAACTTCTACTAGTAAGTCCCCATTTGAAACTTTTTTTGATATTTTCCACCTTCACCTTTGGATATTGCATATGGCACTAAGGAGGAGTGAGGGAGGATCTTACAGGGAATGCCTTTAGGATGAAATGTTTGTGGAGAAGATCAAGTAGATCCATATACAAGTACAAGAGACATTGTAAAAGTCATAGGAAAAATACATGTTGGAAATAATACTGAGAGGGGGGGGGTGAATCAGTATTATTAAATTATTTTCAATATGCCTTCCTTAATTTATTGATCATTAACTTGTATATAATAATGAGCATGAAACAAGAAAAACAGATAGTCACACCAAAGAACACCAGATATTAAGGTGGAAACCCAATGTGGGTGAAAACCACCTGTTGCAATATGTCTTATCTTCTTTCAATTAGAAACTTCTTTTTTACAATGATCTTGTACTGGTGCAGTCCTTTACCAGTACGCAGGCTGCAACCTGCAGAGAGCTACAACTCTCTCTCGTTTTCCAGTCTCTCCTGGAAGGGAGCTACAATCCCCTTTGCTCTTTTACTTCTTTAAGGACCACGTTTCATTAATTTTCAAACTGGACCCAACAACAACATTGAAGCACATAATCAACCAATCTTCTGAATCGCCCAATCACCAGATCCAT
Organism: Pinus taeda; assembly: GCA_000404065.3. Taxonomy (NCBI): domain Eukaryota; kingdom Viridiplantae; phylum Streptophyta; class Pinopsida; order Pinales; family Pinaceae; genus Pinus; species Pinus taeda. The sequence continues at coordinate 83,925 of APFE031374427.1, read as the reverse complement.
ACACATACAATGATATTATGAGAGTTATCAACCAGATCTAGTACATAAAGATAATTCATTAATCATGTTGCTATCTGAACTCAATACTAGTAACTAAACATCAGTTATGCACCCAAAACCCTGCAGAATAGTCAAAGGCAGTTAAAACAAATTTCAAGCAGGGAATGCAACTTCACTGGTATAGATCTGCGGATATCCGCACTTCCACTTGCTTCGAGCCTGTGGATCTCCGCACCTGTACCTTCTGTGGCGCCGCGCACCTACGCACATGCGCCTTCTGTGGCGCCGTGGACCTACGCACCTGCGCCTTCTGTGGCGCCGCGGACCTCCGTAGCTACGCCTCCTGTAGCGCCGCGCACCTCCGCAGCTGCGCCTTCTGTGGCGTCGCGCACCTCTGCAGCTGCGCCTCCTGTGGCGCCGCGCACCTCCGCAGCTGCACCTCCTTGTGGCGCGGCGCAACTCCGCAGCTGCGCCTCCTGTGGTGCCGCGCACCTACGCACCTGCACCTCCTGTGGCGTCGCGGACCTCCGCACCTGCGCTTCCTGTGGCGCCGTGCACCTCCGCAGTTGCGCCTCCTGTGGCGCCGCGCACCTCCGGAGTTGCGCCTCCTGTGGCGTCGCGCACCTACGCACCTGAAATGCTTTTGTGCCTACGAATCTCCGCACTTTTCTTTCACTGGACCTGCGAACCTCCGGGTATAGATAATTTCAAGACTTCAAGAATGACCCAGACTGTCAAATCTATAGATTTGATCATGCGTCGAAGTGATCTCGACCTATCAGTAGATTCACCTCATTTAGATCTAGACATTACTCCCAAGAGATTCATAGTGTTTTAGATCTAGCTCACATAAGATGTTCAACCCAAAAGCATGCCCAAGCCAAATGATCTCCTTTGCTTTATATAGGCAAGCTCTTCCTCAAATCATGGATCAATACCACGAGCCAAAACCATAATAACACAATTCTGTCGGCTAAATACCAAGAGTTAAACATAAGGAACCCCACGTGTGCTTTTCTCTGCCTTGAAGTAAGTGAACTAGGGGTACGCACCTTCTGAATGGGTAACCTGCAGGTATGACCGCACCTCCTGTATGGGTAACCTGCGGGCCCACGCCTTTTGAACCATTCACCTGCGAGCCTCTTAATTTTCATTATTTTGAGAGCCTGAACACTTGAGTGAGTTGCCATCAAGTACAACACCTGTATCATAGAGCCAACAATCTCCCAGAATCATAATGCCAACAATACAAGGCCAAGCATGATGAATACATAAGAAAGAAGTCACTTAAGGTGGGAGATAGAGTATGTTTACAATTGAACAAGGACAGGCCATAAGGTCCTCATAAGAAAATCAAGGATTTGTGGTATGGTCCCTTTGATATACTATAAACTCAATATACCCCCATACATGTGCATTTACTTACTTGTGAATGTGGAGAATCTAAAATTCTATGTTTTCCATGTTAGATTAGGAAGAGGAACATGTCCTGCCTTTTTTATAGGATTTGGTAGCAGATGCTCAAGTGGAGTTGAATGAGGATACAATTCCATAAATACAAGAGAGGGCTATCATGACCTTTGGTAGATTTGGTTGAAAGCATATCTTCCATGCAAGGGTAAATGGTACACCCAAGAGAAGGTGGAGGAAAATTTCATCACCTTATTCATTATAATCCTTTTAGAACCAAAATAATCCCAAAATTAGGAGATGTTATTCATATTGGATAACTATATTTTTTTTCATTCATTTTGATGCTTTTAGAGTGAACAAAGTGAAGGAATCGACTCACATGACCTTTTTTTACTGGTAGGACCCAGTTTGGAAAATTGGGGTTTGAAACATTACTAGAGAATTTTGAGGCATCAAAAGACATTTTATTGGGATAAAAAATTGTGTCCTAAATGTTGCACGTTATTTTCCTATGACACATACAGATACCTTTCCAATGACGTAAGAATCACCTCAGTCATATTTTGTATGCAAAAGTTATGCTACTTGGATGTTGACCTTCTTGTTTTGGCCACCATAATTTGAGAGGATTCCATTTTATCCCCCATTACTTAAGTAAAAGGGGCTAACCACATGATCATGATAAACAAGGCTCTATAATATTCCATACTGTAACTCTGGTTAAGAGTTTATGGAGTCAAACCTAACCACTAGTAGGTTATTGGGTTGTGTTATAACCCGGGCACTGTGAGGAAAAATAGTTCCATTCTTTTCGAGTGTAGTTCCACAGATGAGAAGAGTAGATGAGAGGGATAGGGAGGGAGCACTTAGAGAGGATTTGTGCACTATAGTAGCCCATGGGCCACATGCCTTACTACTTTATACTCGTAGCCATTCTCTATTCAAATAAAAAGAGTAGAGTAACCTCACCTTCTAGCTATATTTTCTCTTGACAGGGTATTCGAGGTTATATCTTATGCCAAATGGTGGTTTTTGATTATTTATTTCACTTTTCTATACTTTCTACATAACTATAATTTGCATTCATACACAATAAAAAATAATTTATAGACCCATAAATCTAAAAGAAATAAACCCTAATAATGTAGATTTCAAATGTATTTAAGTATAAATTATCAGGTTTGTTGTGACAAACTATCCATTGGAATATCAACTACAGTTTATGGATAGATTATTTCCATAAAACGTTCATCCACCCATCCCATAATAAATATTCCATACTTTATTAGGGCCATATTTCTATACATGGAAAGTGGATTGGATCCATATAATAGATCATTCATGCCCTCTGTAATAACCCATCATTCACCAAAACACAATAAAAATAATATGTCATCTCACTTCACCTCATCTTATTGTAACATAAACTAAGACACTTAAATTGGACAAAACACTAAGCATCATGTATGTTATAATAATGATTACATTGAGGTTTTGGGGTGTGGGGGTGTAATGAATTAGTGTAACACCCACTTATACCAAATAAAAATATTTTACATTTTGATCATAATTGAAAACATAATAGAGCATCAATAAGTATCATTATCACATCAACACATGAGAAAACTAGATATACACATAAACCCTTGTGAGAGAAAACTAGAAATAATTTTATATTCTTCAATCTTTGATTAGTTTCGAGGAACCAACCTACTAGAGGCTCCAACCCCAAAAATATATTTGTGGGAACCAACCCTCAAAATATATTTCCAAGTCACAACTTGATTGAGGCACCAACCTCAAAAATATGCAAGCACCAACTTACAATAGGCTCCAACCTGATTCAGGCACCAACCTAAAAGATATGTAAGCATTGAATTGTAATAGGTTCCAACCTGATTAAAGAACCAACCTCGATGGAGGCACCCACCTCCTTCTTCAAATTGTAGTTGACTATTTTTCACAATTTTTCAAATTAGATCCACATGCTTAATACAATAAACACTTCTTGCAAAAATAATCACATCAACACATCTTCAACTTATTATATAGACACCATTCTTCATTTCTTGTATCAACACTAAACCTTCTCATATCCTTGAACATATTGACAATAATTAAATAAATACAACTTCTTGACCTTCAAAAACTTTCCTCATGACTTTTCATGTCTCCCATATAGATCAAAAGAAAATTGAAGACATTTCCCTTTTTTTCAAAAATCCAATTTTTCCGTAAATTGACCCAAAAAAACATTATAGAAATTAATAATTCTACAAAATTACTGTAGTTGCTACAACAACACCCAATTTTGTTTCCTATCGCCAAATTTTTGGCTCCTCCTTCTAATTATCTAAAGTCCTAAGGGTTATGTTGATGCCTTTGAATTAGTCTGGTTTCCAATTACCAATCTTCAATTCATATTACTTATGTATACTCCTTTCATTGTGACTCTCATCCTATCATATGCATTGAGGATTGGTGAGTTTCCATTATCATGCATCCCTTTCAAGCACAATGTCTCCACCTTATTGTCTCAATCTATAAGAACATTGCATGGCATGTCACATCATATCAATGGCATTGTCCTATTAGGAAATAGACTTTGTGTCAACCCCATTAGGTCAATTATTAAGCATTGAGTACCATATTAGTCGCAAGCCTAAGCTTCTTGACAATTTTTGTGCAACTCTCAATACTTTAATATGTCACATTTTATATTTAATGATGGTACAAGATTTAAATTCAGGTAGTTTGTTTAACAATATATAAGTAACAATATTTGTTTATGATGAACCAAATATCACCCCTTCCACTTATATGAAATGGAACATTTGTTTACATATCCCTATTCAGTACATAAAGTTCATTTTCAAAAGAACATGAAATCTTACTATAATTTGTGGTGGGAAAGGTACCTTGTATAAGCAATTTGTTCTATACAATTTTGACTTGCCAAGTATGCATATTATAGGTGAAAGATCACGAGATGTTGAAAATTTCAAATAGCATGCACAAAAGATTTAATTTTGTCGAAAAGCATCAATATACATAACAATAGAAACCATCATAGTGTATCTAAAGGTCAATGTTAAAAGTAATAAGAGGGTATTGTTGACGGTGCTAGATACTACCAACATGCAAGGGGGTCTCCCCGATTAAAAGTTCCAATTATACTTTACACTATTTGGTGTGGGAACCCTTCCAGAAATAAGGCTTGACTGCCAAATGTTCTTAGAGATTTTCCTTGGCAACAATGGTTAGCACAAGAGAGTAATGTACGTGTACTTTTGGATGAAAAAGTGAGTATGCCTTGTGGAATGTTCAACTACAAAATGTATCAAGATTTTTCTACCAAAGGGGTTATAAAATTGAGCCTTTAAAATAAAATTAATAGAACTAATCTAGTAAAGACACATGAACATATAAATATGGATGAATCGTTGATCAACTAGTGAAATAGTTAACATATAAGAAAATATTGTTAAAACACATATAACACACCTTCAACAAGATAATTACCAAATCCACCAAAATAGTTCAATTTCGTTAGCATAGATGAAAACAACATACATCACAAACATTCAAAGAATAACCTTACAACATTTATGACATACACATGCAAGTGTGTTGGCTTAATGAGCTTCAAGTATTAAGCAAAATTTCCAAGATACATTAGTATAATGGGCACCACTGGCTCCAATAGTGGAGAATTAGAGCAACTAGTTTCTCCTCCAAAAGAATTATCTTCCTCTCTAGTGCCTGGTAGGAAGAGCCAAGGTGAAAATTCCATTAGATGAGCTATTAGGGTATATATATAAAAAATGGAGTGACCATTCACCTACATTGTAACTCTTTGACTACCCTCATGATTGTTTGACATCTCAATGGCCTTTTAACCACTTCACGACTTTTCAAATTCTATAGATGACCCTTGGACTTCACTTTACATTACATTTCTCAGATATTAAAAATTATATAATCCACAAATGATGTGGAAAATGATGACTCGTATAAATCCTAACACAGCATTGTGACAAGACATGACATGGCATTGATGACATGGATTGCATGATGATATGGTAATTCCAATCAATTATTGTTGTTGCTATCTTTTTTTTTCTTGAAAGATGGTACATGTTCTTCTTATTCCTTCATAAGGCTTGAAGATAGGGAGTCTTCAATATTATCTTTCTCTCCAACTATTGTCACAATCTAGTGTCCCTTCTTCTCCTTGTTCAATGATCAACTTGACTTTCCAGCTTCAAAGGTGTCTTCTGGCAGGGTCTTCTCCTTCATATCCTTCATCATCATCCTGTCATAACAAGATATAATACCAAAAACTGAATTTCACTCATGAAAATATGAGATTAGTCCAAAACCTCCCTAGTTTAACATGCTTCATGAAAACCACTGATTGAGCTAGAACTATGTGTTAGGCTGAGAGGTTGGCTCAAGGATTGCAGAGTTGCATAGCTCGGGAGTTCAAGGGCCAAGACTGAGGCTTGAAACTATTTAGTGCGTAGTTTAGGTAGGCCAGAGTAAGGTGACTGCACAATTGAGGGGCTAAAGGAGGCAAGATTAGGCTTGGGGCTTTAGATTTCCCACTTTGTAGTTCAAAAGGAACATAGGCCTAGGGATTGTGTAGTTGTGCAATATAAGAAATCAGGATGGAGGCTTGATTCTTGATACTGCACAATGCACAAAAGAAGCTAACTGTGAGGTAGAGATGCAAATTTCTAGTGCTCAAGGGTTAGGGCTGAGCACTAAGACTATGTAGTGTGCAGTTCTAGGAGGTAGGATCCACGCATTGCATGGTTCAAAAAGAAAATATTTGAGCTTGAGGAATAATAATGAATACTGCATAGTTCAGGAAGGCTAAGTGAGGTCAAGTTGCTCAGGAAGGTAATTTCCTAGATTTTACTAAGTGTTGGATGAGTAATGCCAAAGTGAACAAGGACATAAGTTAAGAATGATTACAAACTCACAAAAATGAGATAATATTGATCACTCACAACATATGAACAATATAATATCCCCAATGCAATGACAATGCAACAACTTTCTTCAAGTGCGACACTGAAGGTACACTTTGCAATGATAGTGACAACACTTGTGCAACAATGCTTGAAAATTTGGGGATGATTATAATACATGTATAAATTATAAATAGAACTCCTTAAAGCCAAAGTTACTCCTTGAAATGAACCAAAATTACGTTTATGCAATTTGCGACACTTTCCATGCCAAAAGACGAAACTTTGTCTTCCTTCAAAATAGGACTTAGAAATACATATAGAAATACTCTTACTTTTAGAGATGACAACATGTAGAGTCAATGTAGGCTCTAAAATTGGATGTAGGTCGAAATTTTGGAGGGTGTTGTAGTAGCGACAACACTTGGCAACACACTGGTTGAATTCCAACTTCTCTTCTTTGGTCTAATCTTTCATGCAATGTCTATTTTCTTAGGAAATATTGATTCATAGTACATATTACTTGGGATTCCCCACTTACCCCATTTATAGACATATTCACCTTCATCTTTTCTCAGTTGAACATAATCATAAGTCCAACCATATCACAATGTTTCGATTTAGAATAAGGGTAACGTAATTTGCAATATTAAGATGTTCAAAGTATGGGTTTTCATCTCTCATGTTGATATGCTTCGAGTAGGCCTAGATAGTGCCCCGACAGAGTCACTATAGGAGAACAAGCATTGATTTGCTGCCAATGATCCTGGAAAATACCCTGATGAAGTTACTTGCATCACCTACCTGTGTAGGAAGCCATTCTCTTCTTTATTTATTTATTTTTTATAGTATTTTGCTTCAACACTTATTTATTTCATGTGGTGGAAAAGGGATCCTGACTTATTGAAATTAGAAGAGGTTGTTCCTTCATAGAAGCATATATAAACCTTTGATATGAGTTTTCTTGTTAATATTTTCCCCTTTTCCTTCTCTACTTGATTGGATTAGCATGGAAAACACTGAAACCTAAATAATTGAGCATAGAAACGAGGCTCCTATAATAGATACGATTGTTGTCGTTTCACATTAATATTTCTTTACTTAAGGATCATATTTTCCATTAAACATCATCGAACAAAAGGTGTGAACCAAGACAAAGAAGAAGGACTAAAGTTAGCCAAATGTTGCAATGTCATGAATCCATTTTGATTATGCCACATACAATGGAACCCAAAAACACACTTGCACAAGGCTTATTTGCATGAATTAAAATACAATGAAAATAATAAACATGACAAAAAAAAAACAAAATACCAGACTATGTACATAGGATAAGGAACATGCCTAGATTGTCATTGAAAATATTTTTTCAAATATTGACCACTTATAAGAAGAGATTCAATCCTCTTATCCAAATATTGGAGGTGATAAGTGTGATGGCCAAGCTCCTCATGCACAACAGAAGGTTTGATGCACAGGGACTAAAACTTATTATTTTCCCCTTCTCTTTGTGGGCTTTGTCCCACTTCAATACCAAGTCACCCACATTGAATTCCTTCTTCCCTACAGAATTCTTATCAAACCATATTTTGATACAATTCTAATGAAGAGAAAAAAATTCTTTTTCTTTTCTCCTTTATTCTTGTAACTTCAAGAGTGTTTCTATCCTACTCTAAACTAGAAGACAAGGATTACCTTGAGATTCTTGTGAGAGTTGAAGGGCGAGCATATAAATGTTTGAAGGAAGGATGGATTCTTTTCCATACACTAGAAATTAAGGAGATGTATTTAGAGAAGGTGTAGGTGTGACACGGTCAGCCCATAGGGAGTTCACCAAAGCATTGTGCCAATTCCTTTGTTATGAGAAAATGATATTTTTAATGATACAGATAAGGTTCTTATTGGTTGACTTAGCAAGATTTTTCCCCTGTGGGTAGTAGTTAGTTGAATTTTTCAAAACAATGCCATTTTCTAATGAAGAATTGTAAATTTTAAGCAATGAAAAATACGTTGCATTATAAAAAACAAGTGAAGTCAGAATGCCAAACCTAGTGATAATGTTCTGCTTGAGGAAGTTAATGACTTCCTGATTATTCACTTTCTTCAAAGGAACCACTTATGTCCAACGCATAAAATAATATATATTAGTGAGAATATAGAAGTGTTGCTTCGATGAGTGGGGAAATATCTCACGAGTAACATCTAAGTCCCATTATTGGAATGGTTCTTCTGCAACGATGGGTTAAAATGGGGCAGCTAACTTATTTTCTTGTCCAATGCATTTTTGAAAAACCAGACACGTGCAAGCATGTTGGGTCCCTATAATACTAGTGATTACCCCATTACTATTGTATTTATACCCCTTATTAATATCGTTGTGCCCCTATTGCCCCCATATTGTTATCACTGTGTCCCATAGAATCCCTCTATTGTTATTTTTGTGGCTTTATATTATTATTGTTAGGTCGGCTGGTTTATATTGTGACTCCTTAGACTCCTATATATAGAAAGGAGGTTTTGTCATTTGAATCATCGAAGAATTGTTCATTTATGTAATTAAAGGAGGTTTCCCTCTCGAAGAGGCTGAATTCTAAGGCGTTGATCTATCTTTCTATCTTTTCTTGAGCTGGTTTCATAACATTTGGTATTAGAGCTTTGGATTCTAGGGTTTCGCTACTCCAAACAGGTCATCGTGGCAGTTTCTCTATAACTTTTTTCTGTGATGTTTCAGAAGTCGCAAAAAAAACCCATTTGAGAAGAAATCACGCTGAAACTTGGGTCTGAATTTCCGAGCTTTTCACGCGATATTTGCAGAGATATGATCTGAGGAAGTTGGTATTTTTGCAGACTCCTGAATTAGATTCCAAACAGGTGACCTGGGGAAAATCGTCATAACTTTCTCTCTGGGGATTGGATTGAAATTTCATAAGTTGCAGAAAGAGGACGGAATGTACTTTCTTGTATGCATTTTTCAGATCCAAAGGTCGAAATAGTGACTTGTGGCACGTCGTACAAGTTCGCTCTACTGAACTAGTCTATAATCAAGTCACTGTGGGATATTTCGCATAACTCTTCCTTGGAGAAACCAATTTGGGTCAGACTTGTGGCATTGGAAAGAGGACACAAAGGGCTACTACAAATCACAAATTCAGAACTAGATGATCGGAAAGTACAGAGATACATCAGAGGCAATATCAAGCTCCTACAAGGTGAAAAAAAGTGTGTAGATTTTCTAAATTTTTTGCTTAAGCTTGGTTTGAAAATTTATTTTGAAGGAATTCAAAGGGCATAATAGAGCATTATTATCGGTAACTGATGCCCCGAGGAAAGAAAATGCAAATTCCTAGTAAGGAGCCTGGAAGCTCTAGCATGACTCATGAAGAAGAAGAAGAAATGCTATATGATATATCAAAATTACAAGAACAAGTGCAACAAGTGTCACTTGCACAAAAAGCAACAGAACCTAAGATGGATGGTTTAAGGAAAGATGTAGAAGCTAAGATGGGATGGTTTAAAGAAATGCGTAGAAGCTAAAATTAATGGCATGGATGATAAGATGGAAGAATTGAAGATAAATATGAATAATTTGCTATAAGAAATGGTCATAAGGGTGAAAGGGTACTAAAGGAAACTCATGATGAGAATAAAAGAAATGTTAATCATGATTCCATACACGCTAATGTTGGATCAAAGACTCACCATATTCCAAAAATCGATATGAGGAAGTTTGATGGCAAGGATCCTGCCACATGGATATTACAGATGGAGCAATTCTTCGATCTCAATAATGTGTAAAACACACAAAATGTACGTATGGCAACTTTATATTTGGAACCAAATCAGTTCGTATGGTATCAATGGCTTTGCTCTCGTAAACAATTTTATCACTTGGGCAATTTTTACGGAAGAATTGGTAGCACATTATGAGGATACAAAAAGCAACACTTTTTTTAGCCAATTGATAAGTCTCAAACAAAAGGGTTCAATAATGGAGCACATTGAGGAGTTCCAAAAATTGAACATAAGGGTAAAGATATTCCAGAGGAGCATAGGATTGATGTGTTCATAGGGTCTTTAAAGGATAATATCCAACATGATGTTCGCCTTTGGGAACCTGATTCATTAGAGAAGGCATTCAGGTTAGCAAGAAAAATGGAAAGCAAAATTATGGCAACCAGGAAGCATACAACTCACAACTATAAAGACGGAAGTGTTGCTGCCCCTAGTCTTCCACAACCTATAAGGATGACACCACAACAATTCGAAGAAAAAAGAGCAAAAGGGCTTTGTTACAGTTGTGATAGAAAATACACTAAAGGTCACAAGTGTGCTGAGAAGAAATTATTCTACAT